>JABFPK010002341.1:0-10292 GCA_022817445.1 Habroteleia sp. ZL-2020
ATAAATATTCTACAACTTGCAAATATTTGTAATTATTTGCAATGATTGCTTCTTGGTTATGTCTACATGTGAAAAATTTTCCCTCATTTCGGCAATATTCAATCACGTAGCGACTCATGCGCTCTTTGAGCTCTATTCTGTCGACATGAATGTGTGTGTGTGTATCAGAGTTTGTACGCCCTGCTATTGACTTATCCCAGAAAAGACACAAATCCTGCCCACAGTGTACAACATATTCTTTCAAGAATTGGCTAAAAAGTATCGTAATTACGGAATCGTCTACACCAATAGATCGAAATGTAAAAATGATTGCTGCAATTTTGCAAGACTAAAGTATGAAACGAAACTAAATGACATCATTTCCAGTTTTTACTGTGAAGCACAAGCAATCTATCAGGGTGTACAATCTCCCATATATCCCAATACAACACAGTTTTAGTAGCGCCATCTACGTAGACCACGGAAGTAAGGAACAAAATTTGTTTGTGGAATACGCGGGAAATTTTAAACTAGATAGCTGACACAGAAGTACGGGAAGTATCGAAAAAACCTGACAAAGATGCATAAAATATTTCCCATAACGACCAAAAAAAATATATACACAAATAAGTCAATAAACTATGGAAGGAAGACTGGCAGAGAAATATCCCAAGGAAACTAGCAACAATACGACAAGACACCTTCTAGTTCATTAACCAGATTGCCAAAGAGACCAAATAGTTATGACAAGACTTCGAATAGGTCATTCAAAAATCACACATACACACGTGATCACAAAATTTCACCAGTGTGTACTCTGTGCAATTTCCCTATAAGTATTCAGCACATTTTGCAAGTCTTTCTAAAACCATCAGTAATAACAATTACCCTAGTTCTTTTATGGATAAATATATAGAAAATATATAACAATACACAATTACACAAACAAGACAAGACTAACGCAACAACTAACTGTATAATATCAGCATCAACTAATAATAAAACTATTACAATAATAAATTACCATATATTAAGTCTATTTCTGACAAATCTAAAATAAAATTTCTGCCGTGGGAAACGCATAACAAAACTGAAACAAAACTAAAACACTAAAAACGAGACTATTTTGTGAAGTCTTATACGGTTCACAAAACAGAACTAATCGCGGAAATTTTCAGACAAGGATCCCCGTGTTTGCAAAAAAAACAATTTAATTCACAATTGTGTTATGTTATTTATTACAACGGCTAGCAAATAAAGTGTCTGGTCCATTTATACAAAATTATAATACATCCAAATATCAACACATCATTTTAGAATAAATTTAATAATCATATCTTAACGCAATAAATCAAAACTCAATACAAATTATTTCGCAATTCTCATCTTAACATCACAAAAATTTCAATCATTATACCTAACCCACAAATATTCGGAAATTCTTTATAAATTAATTCTAAATATTTTACTCAATTATGTCTAAACTCTTTTACTAAATTAACTATAAAATCTAAAATCTCTACCAAGTTAAATTATAAAATAGCTAATTATAATTATAAATTTCTCATTTCAATAAATTCCGCAACACATATCTTTACCTATTTATTATGTTCAAAATATCCAATGTTAACGTACTATCAAAGCAATAACCATGACGCCATATTACAAAAACCAAACCTAACCGCTACTCAATTTTAACGGTAAACTCACAAATACTTTACAATAACGATAAACGCAAATGGGATCTCTCGTACTCAATAACTTAAAAAAATTCAATTTACAAAACGGAATTGCATATAAGATACTTCAATTACATTCTTCTCAACACATTCGCAAATATTCAACAAAATTCCAAATTCTAAAACTGCACGATTTACAATATACGAAATGCGGAATTAATGAGAGTCTCGTTCAGTCGGACAAAACATGAATTTTAATGCAAAACTTAAATAAATATTGAATTTGTCGATATTAATTTTTGGCATCAGAATAAGAAGATCAAGAGAATTTCGTCGGAAGATCAAGATGGCTTCCTCGAACCACGAGGCGGGCTTTTCACCGCGATTAACGCTCGATATGTCGTAGCGAAAAGCGGAAAACAAGATTCACAAAAATAATATTAACCGTTATTCTGTTCCAAATAGATATTCAGTAAGCGGTACTTACTTATTGCGACCAATTCAACATCTCAAAATTTAACCGAAAAAAAATATGCTTCACATTATTTATCACGCAATTATTTTTCAGAGAACGAAAATCTTACTCTAATGAATGAACTAACGCATTTCGGAGAGAACTGCTTCCCTCCTCGGAGTGGATATCCGTGGTTCCTCCTTGATTGCATCTCAGGCAATGCACTCGAAAGAACTCTGTCTTTTCGGTCCTCTCGCATTGGTTTTATTACCGCGCTACTCTTCTAAGTTCTCCTTCACTCTTCTTCCCTGTTTTTGATCCATCATTCCCGCCTGATGTCTGGATTGCCAGATTGTATATCCCGTTGCCTGATTTCCGTAATAGATCTCATTCAATATTGTCCAACTCCACACAGCTGCCAGTGATCGGAGTGAACCTTCCCCCCGGAGACATGAAACGACCGAAGGTTTCCACTGCAGGTCAGTGATGCAAACTCGGTAAGCCGCGTAGTACATTTTCGCACACATTGATGCGCTGTATACTTGTTTCGGACGACTCCGTACTGCTTCGTTCGGTTCCGAGATCTGACGTTCTATAAATAATAAACGAAAAGGCAGATATTCATAATGCGCGTTCTATGAAAGTAGCGCGAATAATTAAATATTATAAAATTATTAAAATTGTAAAATGATCGATTTTGTATTTATATATTAATATGTTTAATTTAATTAATAAATTAAATAAAAAAAATAATAAAGATTGCATTATTCATTTTTAAATAAAAAACCTTTGTATAATAAAAAATTTTGAAAATAATAAATCTTATTTTTCTTATTTTCTTCTTGTCCACCCGACAATGTGTCGGCATGGAAAAGCACCTCACAAACGATGAGCGTACCCACTCCTTCGGCGCCAGCTAAGGAATCTTCTATCTTTCTCCGGTTCATCGTAACTGACAGAGGCCTCGGCAAGCATCACGATGACCGGTGCCTATTACCGAACAAATTTACGGCGCTTATGGTCGCCAGCTATTCCACATCCGTGCGGTGGTATTTTCTGAACGTTGACTCGCGAAAAATTGCGAAAAGAACAGGGTCGGATCAAAAAGGGGTTCTCAGACAGGTAGCTTCTTCTCGGCACCTCAGACAAATATCTCAGTTGCCAAATTCGACCTTCAAAATCTTCATACCAATTCTTCTCAGTTTTCCCGTAGCTTTACAAAACGCAACAAACAAAAATGTTCACAAATAATTTCTCTAAAACATAAATTGTAATTTTAGATAACACCAAATAATAACTTAAATAAAACCGCAAATAAATCATTTCATACAAATCGCAATCAATGCCTAAATTTCAACAACTTTTTCGCAACTATCATGAATATCAAATATTCAAGATCCGCAAAAACTTTATATCGAAAAATATCGTAAAATTACACAAATCTTCAAAGAAACTAAAATATTTAATTCTCAATAAATAAAATCGCTAATCTACCAAACACACAATTTTCATGCAAAAATACCCAACATATAAAATTTTGTCCGGCTTACTTACTCAAATTTTATTGTATTTTTAACGGGTCCCAAAAATTGACCCGTTACAATACGAACATAAAAAAAATTATAAACTCAAAAAATCTCCAGACAAATAAACTTCATTAACTAAAAATATGATTGAACAAGATCACACAATTAATTATAATAAATTAAAATACTTTAAACAGAACTTCATTATAAAAAACGCATGACTAGAGAAATGATTGCTATATTAAAAGACAAAAACTCCATTAATGACAGAACTGACAAACAACAATTGAGCACTACCTATAACATGGGTTACTTTTACAATAAACAACAGTTTTATATTGACATTAATTATTACAATCATTAAAATCTCTTTCTTTCCTAATTTCATGTATCTCCTTTGTTGTATGATAGCCTTTTAGATGTTATGTTTGATAATAGTAAACAAAACATTCCAATATAACGTGACTTTTTTAAAAATATAGTATTATAAACATAATATTGGTCCGTTAAATCTTTAAATTCATATCTCAGTCTAACTTGGCATACCTGTGTTTAATAATAATCGTTCTAACAATGTTTAGTTAGTATTGAAAATTAATTTTTTAATCATACAAGGTAAGTTTTTATTGAGTTTTCTCACTCTTAATTTTAATTTTGATTTTATAACTTTATAATTTATAATCTGTAATTTAAATTTATATATTTGTATGTAGCCCTGATGAGTTTCTTGTGAAAAGGACAAAACGTTTTCTTTTAATAAATCTTAAAATTACAATAATAAGTTGCAGAAATTTTATATGGTTCCTAAAGGTCACCCCTTTTACTGTTATTCTACAGAACCTCTATGGGATTCAATGGGATATTTATTTAATCAATTGCAACGGATACTTTCCCTCATTAAGAGTAAGTAATAGAGATAAATAATAGAAAAGTTAACATACTAATTTCTTTATTCCATCCCCAGGCGGTTTTTTTAATAATTTAACGTTCATTGAAATGAAAATATTTCATTTTAGGAGTCAATGATAATATCACAGTAACTATTAAGGCATGAATATTACATTTATTGTATATATACATGCTACAATTTTTATTATTTTTTATAAATTTGTATAAAAGGTAGATTTTACTGTACATGTTTCTAAATTATAAAAATATAATTGATGTTTCAAATCAATATTTAAAAATTCTAATATATATTTGATATGTTAGGAATAAAATAATTTCCTTATATTATGATGAACAAAATAAAGGAATAGTAAAACTGAAATAAAAACAAAATATTTGTATCACGTGTTATCTTGATTCCTTTTTTATTAATATAACAATATCACTTTCTCAAAATTGTTGTATAAAATCATTACAAATGTTATAGAGTTTATAAAATATCAATATAAAAAGTTTATTATAATATTTTTAATCGGTAGATATTTTCAAATGTTTCAGACATAACAATATAGTTTTATAAAAAAACAAATTTTTTACTTAATATATATTTTAAAGAAAAAAGAATATTCATTATTAACAATAATCTAACAAGTAATAAAATAAGTTTATTGTTTATAGTAATTGTGTTTATATTAATTTAAGAAATTATCTTATGTCTAAATAATAAAAAATATCTCTTTATTAATTATACTCTGTTTTATCAGTGTTTGGAGATTCTTCGTTTGCTTTTTTCGTTGGCTTATTTATGAATTGAGTTAGATGTAATATAGAAACAACACTGGATATATATTGTTGTACATCTTCTTTTTTGATAGTTCGTAATTGTGCTGCGACGGAATGGTAAACTCTATTGGCAGTTTTTGAAGATAATTGACCGATTGTTTGAACTGCATGAAGAACTTTATTTTCGTCTGCAGATACTGGGTCTAAAGAATAAATGAAATATATTAATTTATTACTATTTTGGAAATGCACAAATAAGACAATATTTAAAAAGAATTTTTTTCATATCACTTAAGGTAACACAAATTTAATTTAAATAATTAAAAAAAACTTGATATATTATATGAGTTATTAAGTTATACAAATAAATTTTTAACTTATACTATTAATGTTTAAATTAAAAATTTTAAATATAATTAATAAAAAATTTAGATTTTGAATATCTATTTTAAGATTTTAACTACCTGGTTGTTCTTTTTCTCCTTCAACGGGTGGAAAATAGTAATCAAGAAGTCGATTAATAAGAACACTTGTATTATCTACTCCCTGGACAGCAAGTGAACCATAATGTGTATTTAAGATTTCATTTGCTTTTGAAATACTTATGTCTTTTAGCGTTGAAGCTTGATGACTTGCAGATTCCTTAACAGCCATAAGTTCATCGATTGTTGGTTGAAGCGATGCACTCATAACAGTTTTAGCAGCTTCATAAATCTGTAATAAATATTTAAATTAAAATAAAATAATAAGAAAATATATAATATATAATATATATTGCTGTAACAATAAATTAATATATAAAATGCAGAGATAATTTACAAATTATTCCTGCATCATCTCAAAAAATGTTTACATATTACAAATTTTTATCAATGTGGAATTTTTCATTATAAATAAATAAATGCTCACACGTTGTGGAGGTTCTTTGACAATTGGCAGTTTTTGTTGGACCATATCAAGACCTTCACACAATTTTTGATCAACTGCATTAATTTGACCTTCAAATTTTTTTGCAATTGGTGAAGCTATAGGTACTGCTTTGGTTGTAGCATAATGTAAACCAGCTTCTGCATAACTCAATGCCCAGTTAATTAAATGATGTGAATCTTTTACATGAGAATACGTTGATCCAGTTTTCTCAATTGCAGATTGAACTACAGGAATATTTCTTACACGATCAAAAACTTCCATATGTGGTCCTTCATTGATATTTTGCTCCGCCATTATTATTGTCTGTAATAAAAATTAAATAACTTAAAATAAGAATATACGGCATTCGAATATTATATTGTCAATAATCACATTAGAGAGAGAGAGAGAGAGAGAGAGAGAGAGAGAGTCTTGTAAGAAATAAAAGTATAAAGCGAAAAAAAGAAAATTATGATGTATGAGATTCCACAAACAATTTCCATGATTTATTATCAACTATTTGTATCATCAAACTCATTATGAATCACAAGAAATCATTAATGAAATATCTGCATTAGCTACTTAAATGAAACTTCATACTTTAGTCATTATAAAATACCACAACACTTCAATCAGGAAATAATAGTTTAACTAATCATAAAATATATATAGATATAAAATTTAAAGATAAGACTTTAAATATATTGTATATAGTAAAACATTGTTAATTTTTCTGTTTCAAATAAATGTATAAAATAATTTCTACTTAGTGCAAAGTCATTAAAAAATAACAAATTTTGAATAGAAAAAGAAAATAATGATACGTTTATGCAATAAAATTAATAAATATTTATTAATTTATAACAAAATTCATAATTAATTTATTTCTAATATTATTAATATAATTCTTTTTAGTAATATTTAACTCAACTAATTGAGCACAGATATTTATTTTTGATAAATATATTGATAATTATGAAAATTTAATCTTGTTTTAAGCAAGACAAATATGATAAAGAATATTTATTAAATATTTAATAAAAAAATACATTTCTTTAATTTAACATGACAAATATGACTGTCCCAGTAACATATGACACGTAACACTTATTTGTTTAATTTATTTTTACCCAAAAATTTCCATTTTAATTTATATTACGATTCAAAGGTCGAACTTTTAATATCATAGGCATATATATATATATGATAGCATGGCTTTGTGAATGTACGAATGATAGTTCAATATCACGCATTTACAGGAATTACTTATTTATAATTATTTTATGTATATATCAACAGTTACATTATATTACGTAATGTACTGAATATATTATTAATTATTATAATTGATATAATATTAATCTATTAATTATAATTAATATAATAAATTAATACTCCTACATTTTATTTAAATTATAATATTTCGTTGGCAACTAAATAATGATTTTTTGGAAATTTTAGTGAGTTTAAATATAAAAATAGAGAGAAATAAAAAGACTAATGAATGATTTGTAAGTTATTAAATGAATTATGGAAATCATCAATTTGTTAAGTCATTCAACTTATACGTATGGGCTATTTATCATATTTCGAGATGTGAGAAATAAATATTATGATCTTGTAAAATAATATTTAATATGACAAGAAAGGTGAAATAGAAAATTATTGTTAACTTACGCGTGTTACTTTCTATAATATATAACCTTCGTCGTAGAAACGAATGCCGGGAATAATTCACTAGTTTACACAACAGCCTGAAACGAACTGTGTACCCTGTGTATGATTGTGTTGAGACTTCATCTATGCATTCATATACACATTCATGTAAGTAGCAACAAGCGAGCAAGGAGGAAATAAGGAGAGGCAACGACCCAGTATCGTATCAAATATCTAGCATATTCGTAATTTACCTAATACAATACAAAATAAAACATTTTCTAACCTTGCATAGAAATCTGAATAAAACACATTTTTTTACTAGCCTATAATTTAAAAGCAAAACTAAAATAAATTGTAATCGTAAAAATTACATTTCTTTTAAAATTTCATATTAGCACACAATATTAAATGATATTCCAAGTAGTACGTTATCGGAACATTATATCTATCAATAATGTACCTATAGTATTATTTAATAATATGTGCTTATAGGGTTATTTACCAAAATATATAGAAACAACAATCCATATATCCATATATATAACATAAATTATTATAAAATATTAAAAAATTGAGAAAAAAATGTACTTTTTATTATAATGGTATAATAATATTATTTAAGAAATGAAAGTTCATCTATTAAAAATGCAAAATTTTTATATTAAATTAACAATTAGATCTATAACTTAAATAATTAAGAAAATTAAGAAAATACTATATAAATTTGTTTAATATCTTTATTGAATTTAGGTTTAAGTGTTTAAACTGGGGATCTAGAACAAGTTAATTCATCACTGTTTATTCTGCTTCTGCGCAGATCTACGTAGAATACGTGACGTGGGATTCGTCTCTCGCTTGGACCGCTTGGACTCGTGAATCAGACAACTGGTTTCCATAATATCATATGACTCAGAAAATCGAAAATGCTAGACTATAATTTGTAGCCTTAATTATTACAAAAGATTGAAATAACTAACTTATGTAATCAATTTACTTTTATAAATAAGAATGAATATGATAATTTTATTCTTAGAAATTACAATTGCTTTATTCTGAAATTATAATATTTTATAAATATTTTTTCTATTATAACATTGAAATAATACATATTGTTCTGTGTATCTGTAAACATTGAACTATTTTTATAAATTTTCTTTAATGTTAATATTAACAACAACAACAACAACAAAAACAACAATAATAATAATAATCACAAAACTAACAATTAATCTCACTTTTAATATGTCAAAAGCGAACCTATTATCGGCTCACTTAAGAGTTCAGCGGTCCGTTTAGTCTTAATTTATCTCATAAACGTCTCTGAGGTAAAAACCTAACTCAACTCAACTCAAATCAAATCTACTCATACTTACAGATTGTAAGGCTAAAAGTCTTATAAATACAGACGGCGTATATTCGTCCTACTTAAATAAAATAATAGACAGCAAAGGTTAATAAGTGTTTCTATATTTAATTAAACAATTAATATTTACACACTTAAAAAAACTTTATAGCTCAGATCGTAGTGTATACTTTAAAAAAATTCAGTACGACTATAATATATTAAAAAGTTATACTAGAATCTTCTAATGGAATTTAAAAAATCAGTTTTTGTGGTTATGTGAGTACAAAGAATAACATTTTCTATATTTTGATAAGATTATTATAATTTTTGTTAAAAAATAACAAAATTTTACACATTTTCAAATAAAAATTCAAAAGAGATTGTGATAAAATTTATTTATATAAACTAATTTTCCCATATTATGATTAAAAATTCATTCAAATCTCTTTCACGTGTTAAGAAGTAGGGCTTATAAAGGCTCGCCAATAAAGGTACGCCCTTAAAGGTAGGTATTCATCGGGCGAAGAATTTCATGCCAAGTAGGGGCCCGTTTTCAGACTATGCATTACCTTTGAAGGACCTGGTTCATTTGACAGCTATGCCTTACTGAGGGCCGGAATCAATTTTTACTAGGGATATTACCCTAGTAGAAATTTTATTCGAACGTCCATGTCAGACCATAAGGCCCATATTTGTTTGAGTCATGGTAAACAGAAATCAGTTTACCACATCGATACCATGTGATGCCTTTACCGGGTATCCAGATCAGGCGCTTATGCTATCTGTAAAGCTTGGATTAGATGTGGGCCTGATAGGAAAACTTATTCAATATAGTATAGTTAGTTTCGTATAGTGGTTTTCTAATAAATACCTAATCGGATTTAAATAATTGAGTCTTGTCAGATTTAATTTCGAGCATCTTGATGAGAAATGCACCTGCAAAACATTTTGGAAAATGTGTTAAAATAAAAATCAATGTAGGTTTATTTTTCATTTTTTAAATTAAATTTATTGTCAAACTTCATACCAGATAATTGCTTTAAATATATTTCCGCGACGTCATAATGTGG
>JABFPK010002342.1:0-10291 GCA_022817445.1 Habroteleia sp. ZL-2020
GTATCAAAATACTTACGAGTCCGAATTCTCACTCTCCGTCTCCGATTCCTCACTACGTTGTGATTTCCACTTTTTGTACCTGTCAATCAGGTCGATTAGATAAGAGTTCTTTTTCGCTTTTCTGATAAACTGGAACTTCAACAGCTCCTTTGCCGTTGGTCTCTGCAAAAGTAATTCGTATTTTAATATTTGTAAAAAAATTCAATATTAATATTATATTTTTCATCCTAATTTATTATTATGGAATAAAACATTACAAAGGAGAAAAAGTAATTCGATAACATTTATTTACATAACTTGAATTTTAGAACTAACAATTAAAAAAAAAATATTATTAAACCAAATTAATAAAAAAATAACGTTTATAGGTATATTTAAAGTTTGTTAATAGTTATTATGAGCCGGCGAAAATCATTAGCATTTTTGCATATTTTCCCCTCGCTTCAAAACTTTTTCTCGTGGACGTAACAAACACAATGAATTGAAGTGAAGTTTAATGAAGCTAAAATAATGTAATTAGAAGAGCAAAATGAAAGTTACATTTTCAGGATCTTTGTTGAGACAGGCTTCGACGAATTCTTTGAATTGCTTTGAATAATTTCCAGTCAGTTGCGGCGGGTTGTTTTTGGGAATTAGGAAAAGCACTCTCATTGGATGGAGTTCACTGTTAGGTGGTTCGCCTTTTGCAAGCTCTATCGCTGTTATTCCAAGTGACCAAATATCCGCCTGAAATAAATAAATGCATATTATTATTAGTAAACATGTATAGAAATATATAAATATGTATACAAGATTTCTTTATAATGATTACGAAATGATTACATTTCATTACGAATTTAAATAAAATAAAAATCATTTGCGTAAACAAAAACTAAAACATATTTGTTTAAATTCGATGCATCATAATTGTATCTGTACTTTTCAGGAATAAGGATGAGTGCAATATAGAAATATTCTTTTTACAATCTAACAATGATATGTAAATAAAATAAACATGTATGCAAAAATGTGATGATTCATATTCCTTTCATTAAAGATACATGCGACATAAAAAACATTTTTCATAATTTATCTGTTAATAAAGTAGAAAGTGAACATATCGCAAATCAGTAAATTTTATAAATGATTAAGCATTAACCAATTCAAAAGAAATTTATATGGTTATCACTAATAATTTAGATTAAGTATATATCTTTTTATAACTAACGTAAAATTAAGTGCAAACGGATCTTGTGCCAAAGAGAAAAGTTGTGCAAACAATTAACATAATTGTAATAAAAATTGTTCTATTTCTCATAGTATCCTGATACCATGTATGGCACTTGAAATTATCATGCAACAGTATCCATATTTTATTTATGACCTAGTAAATTTATCATATCACACAATTGATAATGTAAATAATCATAAATAAATTCAGAATATCTTTATCACGTTTTACTTTTCTAATCATAATTTTCAAATATATATTATTTTAAATTCATTTTCGGATTTGATAAAAGTGGCAATAATTCATATTTTTTTATAATTATTTGTCTTATACATATAACATTTTTATAATGCAAATAAATTTGTTTTGCAAAACTTATATAATGAAATTACAATATTAAAAATTAGTTCCAATAATTTTATTAGATTTTTTAATGTAACTTGTTCAAATTCGCATAAGATTTAAGTTATAATTATAGAAAATAAGAATTTTTTAAAAGTAATAATTAAATTCAAATAAACGAAACGATATTTGCTGATGTCTGTTTAATCATGTTTGGGTACATGGAAATTCCGTAAAAGTCTATCTATATTTATCTGATCGACACAAAGTGATCATCAATGGAGATATTAACTTCTTTGATGAATACACGTACATTGGAGCTATTGAAACCTCTTCAATGAAATGCACTTATTGGGGGATGATTTGGAGTGCGATAAGCTAAAGGGCAGTTAATATACAATAAAACGTAGAATTTTCAAATTGTCATGATATTGTTTATATTCAATAAATAAATTTATTTATCATCATTATTTTATGGCGCTTCTATTTGTAGCTCAATTGTACAAGCAATCGGTGCATCAAAATAAAATATATTTATTAGACTTAATTTTTCAGATTATTAATTAAACATTTTGGTTTTAACTTAATTTAGAATATTTTTAAAATAAAAACTGTATCGATCAAATAGATATAAAAATATTAAAATAATGAGTAATTGTTTTAAGATTATAATATTTTTATTTAACATTGAATATTTTAAAATCATGCAATTATAATTAAAATGAAGGCATTTTGTATCGTGCAAATTTATGACCCATTACTAAATCGTTGGCGTAATTTAAAAAATGTTGTTTTTATGCGGACAAAATGTCCTACTTGGCACAGAGTGCGCGTCCGCGGTTCCTCGATATTGCTATCGGCCGCTACGTTATTTTAATTGTAATTACCTTGGAATCGTACGCAGATTGCTTAATGACTTCAGGTGCCATCCAAAACGGCGTACCTACGAACGTATTTCTCTTGCTGGTTGTGTTCGTTAATTGTCCGGCTACGCCAAAGTCGGCCAATTTAACATCCCCCATTTCACTTAGGAGAACGTTCGCCGCTGCAATACAAATAATTATTTAATATTTAAATCGTTAATTAGCAAAGTTATTCAAGAAATGAAAAGATGAAACGTTATTCCATTCAAACCTTTCTTTGGATGTAAACAAAAGAAGAGACTCTCTTCTTCTATTTAGCAAAATTATTAATAAAGTGATTAATATTAATAATCTATTAGTAATATTATTTTTAATTTTTGAAAATATACAATTCTAATCATAATAATCTATTTAAAATACATCTGAAATTAATGAGGCAATATTAATTGAAAAACATCTTTTTTTATTGAAACTTACTTTTTTAGCATATTTATTAAACCACACACACACGCACACACACACTGACAATATTATTATTTATTTACAAAGCAAGTTGTAGTTACAATTGAAATTATCTTTGATTTTAAAATGAATTGTATATTGAATGAAAAAAATTGCGTGCTTGTGCTATTCAAAACTTTATTTGAATTTGAATCGTCAAATGAATTCAAATATTAAGAAAGTACCTTTGATATCACGATGAAGTTTACGCTCGCTATGAAGGTAATCCAACCCTTTGAGAACCTCCCTTAGAATGATCGCTATATGCATTTCCTCAAAACTGCCGGCCTTCATCAAGTCCAGGGCTGAGCCACCACCCAAATACTCCATGATGATCCATAATTTCGTGCCCTGAAAATTTATTTCCAATTTTACTAATAAAGCTAATGTGACATCAAATGTTTCATATTATACGCATTTTTAATAATAAAATGAAATATGGTTTTACATTTTTGCTCATCAATGCAAAATATTTTTTTGATTATTTTTATATAATTGTAACTACATATTGTATAAATGTAAGTATTATTGTATTAAATGATATTAAAGCAATGTTGCAATGAAAATATTGAATTTCAGTTGTCAACAGATTGATATAATTTATTTTAATTTTATTCTTTTGAGTATAATATATTTGAATACTTAAATAAATCAATAATATAAAGCAAAAACGGAATTCAATTACTAATGCTAAAAAGATTAAAAAATTACGTTCAATTTATGAACATAAAGCTCGCGGTAATCGTTATTTCTCAAAAAATAAATGTATTGAAATTTGCGGAATTTAATTTCTATACGCCTTAATGTGCGCGTATAATGTGTAACTTTAATAACAATGCAGTATAAATAATTGAAGGATGAAGCATTGAGACGAAAAGAGCGAAAAAAACCATACTAGACGGATTACTCGTGAACGCATATTCCCTGTTCGATATACTTTTTTATCTCGCTTTTCTGCGTTGCGAGTGTGCATCATTAGCATAACACAATTTTAATACAGGTCAGATAAAAACAATCGTTTTCCTCGGCAAAAAAGATCATTTCTTAACGATTAAAATGCATCCATTATCAAGGTACATTCATTCCAACGACTCGCATTCCATCAAACCTTTTAATTTCTCAAATTGAACTTTTTAATAAATTCCTTGACTGGTGAAAAAATACAGTAGTGTTTTTCCATTAACTTGCCTTATGGAATGCATTGCTGCTCCGCACAGAAAATGTTTTCTTCGATAACACACATACACACACAATCCGGCCAAAATGAAAAGTAACACTTCACTTTCTCTTTCTTTTTCACTTTTAATTCCATTTTAGCTTTCCTTCAATTTTTCTTATAGTTTAAGTACGTAGATAAAAAAAATTGTATAAATTACTATCTTAGTTGGTGCAACCAAGATATACTTTAAACAATATAAACAAATGATGTTAAGATAATGAAATGAATCCATATATGTTGGCAAATAATAATAGGAAAGCCTTTACTTTTCCACAAACAGTATTTTTTTATTTTCTGAGAAAATATCCATGTTGTTCCAGTCAAGCTATATAGTCTTTTGTATAATTCATTTTTTTTATTATAAAAGGAAAAAATTTTTAATTTGCATTTGTTTATTTATGAATGTTGAATGTATATTCATTTTGACGACAAAGACATCTAATTGAGTTGTTAAAAGCTATTGTCGGTGGTTCGTTCACCCCCACCGATCTCCACTCGAGTACATCGTACACGAGGGGTTCACTAAATAATGCCTTTTTTAAACGAGAGCATTCTTCTTGTCTCCGTGTACGACTGTTGCCGGAAAAGTAGAAAAAGAACGATAGAAAACAAGAAGGCACAAGAAAAGAAAACTTTCCTGTTACAATGTCGAGCGCACGAAAAACCGGGTCAAATTATAACGTTGGCCGATTCAAAGTAGCAATGCTATTTCTCAATTATTCAACTATTTTGCGTGACTTTTAATTTAATTCCCTTTTATTATTACAATATTATATTAGATAATAATTAATTTTAATCAATTGTTTTGTTTTTGTGTAATTACTGTTTTCAATTCGCATTCATAAAATTATTGCAAAATAATTGCAATATTATCACATCTCATATATATATACTTTACTACTTGCATACTTTTATATACATTTTTGTAATTGTATTACATAAAGTACATTCGTTTTTTTGTTATTTAAAATAATTAAGGGAGGAGAAAAGAGAGAAAAGTGAATTAACGGAATTAATTATTATTATTATATTAGTAAGTAATAAATAAAATAAGTAAAACAAATAGAAAACAATATAATATAATATTACATAAAAAATACAAATATTTGTTTATATTTGTTAATAAATTACAATAATTAATTAGCCGAAAAATCCGAGAAGCGTTACCAATAATGCCAAATATGATCAATAAACAAATGTATTACATAACAAATGTAATGTTGAAAATAATAAATAAACATTTTTATTCTAGGTAAACAAGTTAATTTAAAGAAAAAATTAATTGACATAAATTTTGTTTATATATAATTTTCAGAACTTTAATTTTTTTCGTTTGCTTATGAAAATCGATAACATAATTCGAAATGATAACTGAACTGATCAAATACAAATATTAAATACGCAGCAGATCATCGTAGGCTTTGAAGTCGATATGCTGGCATTCCTCATCGTTCATCGACAACTCGCAATGCTATTAAAAATTGAAGAAGTTTAACGCCTTCCATTTCCTCATTACTATACACTCCTTTTATTTTTTATTATTTACAATAAATAATTAAATTAATTATATAAAGAGAGTGAACTAAATGCTGGCGATATTTTTATATATAGCATTCGTAATTCATATTACCTTTTCTGTTTCTCCCGAGTTATTAACAAAAGCAAGTGAAAATGGAGAATATATAATTAAATTTCTGTTTACAACACCATTAATTTGATACACATGCAATAAATTATTAAAGTGCATTTATTAAACATTTTTGATTACTTAGCAAATAAGTTCATTAATCTTGATAAATTGCTTATATGTATTTTTTTCGCGTACATTTCAATTGAATATTATTAAAAATGATTTGATTGCGTTTGCAAATTATTTTCTCTGTATAATTTTTGAGTACGGATATTAATATTTGTTTACGAAAAAATAATTCACTTTTTAAATGAATTTTGCACTATTATTGGACGAATTGTGCGATTATGCCGCAGCGAGATAATAATAGGAATAAAACAAACAACGAGACTCATCATTGCTCTTCGTTGGGCATGTATCCGGTGACATCTACGGTGCATTTTGAATTACGGAAAATCATTGCGCCGCGTTAGCGCGACAAGAGAAAGTACACCATCTGCCAATCTGTCAATTAGAAGTAATTACGTCA
This sequence comes from Habroteleia sp. ZL-2020, assembly GCA_022817445.1. Lineage (NCBI taxonomy): Eukaryota > Metazoa > Arthropoda > Insecta > Hymenoptera > Scelionidae > Habroteleia > Habroteleia sp. ZL-2020. Next base: position 6,295 of record JABFPK010002342.1, read on the forward strand.
GAAAATTAAATGCTCCGCATACCAAATGTTACATTACTTATCTATTGAGTTTCATCTGTCGTCATTGAGAACAATTTCATTTCAAAGCATGCCGTGTTCAAATTGGATTTACATGAAACTGTGGCGACTGTCGGTAACGTCGCTTTCTGACGCCTAATTCCTGGAAAAAGTCCTACATTTCTCTCTCGCAAGCGCTTGGGATCCCAGGTTCTTAGTATATAGCACCGACCAATCCTACTATCCCAGCGTCTAAGACACGGACGTCTTGCAAGCCTTACTGCTGAGTCCACGCAGAGGCTTTTCACAAAACAATTATGAGAGTTTCAATTTAATTGTTTTTCTGATAAAACGTTGGCTATTTCTATTGTTTTACTTATTAATAACTAGTTTTTTTTTATTAATGATTATTATAACGTAGTTGAATTAAAATATTCATTTTTATATTATACGTATAACTTTTTTTCTTTATTTCTAATCAAGTTTTTTCTTAATTCTGATTGTTATACTGATTGTGTTATATCGCTAACAAAGAGAAGATGTTTTTTGTGATACAATATAAATTTTTCATCAACGATTCATGTTTTAAGAAAGGAATAACTGTAAAAGAAATCGAAACGTTTCGCAATGGGGCTATTTGGAGTTTTGAACGATCGAGAATCGTACTGAAAACTCGAAGAAACCCTACTGCAATGACATCAGAGACTTCTCGACATCCGCGTAAGACATCAGACTCCAATCAAGCCGTAGTTGTGTTGTTTCGCAACTGTAATTTCATTGTTTCGTACTGATTGATTTTTTCTCGACAGCCACGGTGCCATTATAATTACTTTCCACGAATCACCATCTCTTTCACGTCTGTTAGTTTTTCGCTACGGTATGAAAAACTCACAGTTTGTTAAATAATATTTTCAATTTTTTTTAAAATTATTAGATTATATTTTACAATGCAAATTTCATCTTTTTTTTATTTTATGTATCTCGTAAATTCAAGATCTAAATTCCCTTTTCGGGAAAAATATAAAATATATTATTATATATGCTTTAATTACAATTTAATTCTAAATATTTAATGCCAAATTATATATTATTATTTTACTTTTATTTATTTTTTATTTTATTTATTTATTATTATTTTTCCTACATAGATTCTCGATCTAGAATAATACCAAGAATTTATTTTTGATAATGCAATTAAAAATAGCAGTGGATTATTGTGCAAATATAATTCATTAATATATTTGCATGTGTTGGTTTTTTCTTTTGACTATGGAACGCATATCCGAAATTTGTTTGAATTGTGAAAATTCTAATTGATTAACGATTGTCCGAGACTCGCGATTGGTCGTGGGACTGAATTTGTTTGTTATCTACGTCGTAAAAGCTGGCGAGCATTACGAAAGAACACAGCAGAGTGCAAATGGGTCGTTTCAATTAATTATACGAAACGAAAGGGAAAACTTTCTTCTCTCGCTATTCGAATGCCCTGCGATGGGAAAGTTTATTTTGTTTCTCGCGTCTCTGACTTCCGTGACTCACAAGCGGAAAGGCTGAAAAGCAAATGGACTCGCGAATACGCCCCCCACTCATATAATTTTTCTTTAATGACCGCGCGATCTTTATTCAGAATCATTACATGTTTATTGCAACAATGTGCAATGTTGACGTAATTATATGCATCGCGATAAAATTACTTTTTACCTTGTTTCTTCTCTTTCTTTTTATCTCATTGTTCGAATACTTTGTGTATTCCATTATCCTATTATCTTTTATATATTTCAATGCAAATTCAACTACACGTTATACGGTATTACATATCCTAGTGACAAAATCAATTTCCTTGCCGTTTATTGAGGTTAGCGAATAAAATCAAATCGATATTAAATTTCCCGTTTTCGTATCGTATATATTCAAAATATAAATACTTAAAATAACTATTCAGATCATTTATCTTATGTCATAAATTCAAATATCTTGTACAATCTATATATATTCAAATATTGAGTTGTAAATTGCATAATACAAGTTATATGCGAAACACGATTAAAATCGTTGATTTGAAATTTAAGTTTTAAATATATACGATCGTTATCGCAAGAATTAAATATAAAAAAAAAACAAATTTTAGTTAGGAAACAATAAAACTTATTGTTTATATTTGAATATTTAATATAGTAATAAGTTATTATTTTATATCATATTTAGTATTTGTGTTTATAACATAATAATAAATAAAGAAACCAAAACAGAGACTAAATAATAATAGCACAATAATGGTATGTTAATTGATTTTGCTTAATCGCATTAGTTTTATTTGATTGCATGGTTTTAATTGAAAATTATATTGCGTTGAACAAAAAAAATTGTCAAATGCTTGACTAGTACAAAATATATATAATCAAATTTGAATTGAACATTAAAACAAATGTTAGCTATGGCTAATTAATACAATATTTGTTTTCATCGCGCATATGGAATACATTTATTGCATAATAAATACGTGTTAATTCTGCATAAGATATGCACTCGTTATTGCACCTGTATTTAATTAGCCATCCATCTGTTTTTCATTAATCATTATTGCGCTCATAAAACTGCCAAGCGGTGTAATTAATCTTCCAAAAACAATATCGCAGAAGTCATAACACAGAAAACCAGAATGTAAGTTTTAACGGTAGAAAGTTAGCATAAATTAGCCACGCGGCATACATAAATGAGTGATCGAAATAAAAAGAACGGGCGCGTTCGATGAACGATAGGCGCAGTTTTATCGATTTTTACGTACGGAACAACGCGCGGATTTCGTTTCGGTCTCGCGATCGCCATCGTTCATTGTTTTCTTACGTAAGAGTCGATCCCAATAAAACCAAGTGAGCCGTGTATTCGATTAATGCGTCCTCTCAATACGTATATGTTGTTCAGTCGTTAAATTATAGATGTCACGAATGCCAGATAATTGAATTTGAATTACATTCCAAACATAATAAGTTACATTAATTTTTTACATTTGTATGCTCAATACCGATCCTAATATTTTGTTTCTTTAGATTGATTGAGTTATTTTTCTTTGATAATAAAAAGAAGTAATTATATATTTTACAATTTTGTTACTAATATAATTATTTTAAAATAAATTGAATTATTAATTTGAAATATACATTTTGCAATTTTTAAAATTTGTAATTGAAATGATTATTTCAATTTGTTTGCAAATGTTTAACATTGAATAAATTGCCGTACTGTTGAAATTGCACTTTAACGACAGAATAACGCTTTTAAAATGTGCTAAATATGAAGAATGCGGTTCAATAGGAGAAAGTGGTTGCAGATACAGAAAACAGTTTGGAGTCGCTATCGAATAAAGCAAAAAGAATCATTATGAATACGTGCATTGTCTGTGCGGAAACTCAATACAAAATGAAGTAACAAAGAAGGCCGCGCTTTCTTTGGAAACTCCGTACTTGGATATATGTAATTGTGTTTTCGCTTTTGTTCCTTCGCATTGTCATATGTGAAAAATCATTCGAAAATTAAGAAAGCTGAATTTAGATCTTCCAAGAGGAATTTTATTCCTGGACATTTTGTTCAATTCAAATTTAATTTCATAATAAAAATAATTTAAATTGCAAATTCAAATGTTAAATTGTTGTTAAAAATGAATTATTTTAATAAAATAATATTCAAAATAATTGTTTGCAAAACTTCTGTGTTAGTTTCAATCATAAATTCATATTCAATAATTGTATTTATTTTCTGTACTTTAGTTTATTAATTAACTTGTAAAAATAATATAATAATATTTATAATTTGATTCTGATTTTTCGATTAAACGGAAGTGAATGATGGAAAATAAAGGGTGATTTGAATCACGTACGATCTAATTTAGCAAAATAATAACAATAAATATTAGATCATTCTTTTTTGCTACGAGCGAACCTATTATGCTAAGTATACGAAAGGGGAAATGTCTTTGTATAGAAGACCGGAAACTACAGTTAAC
>JABFPK010002343.1:0-10291 GCA_022817445.1 Habroteleia sp. ZL-2020
GGGTTTCTTCAATTTTGATTCATTAATGTAATGCGTATAAAAAGCGAACGAAAATTCACCGTCAACTGTCTCTTTCGATGGTCATTTTAATGCATTCCTCTTTCAGAGGCCGGATCAAATGGAAGTTACACTTTAATGGAATATGATAATGTGGAATAATAAGCGAAGAAGTTCAGCCTTCCGCAAGTAAATATAGGTCACACGGAGTCCGACAGATCTCGGTTTAAAATGGTATGAAAGGAGAACCCAGAGAGCATGGCAAGCGCGTAGATTGGAAAAAGGATTTATTGGCGAAATATGCACCGCAAAATGTATTGATCATTTCATTTATTTTATGTTTTTTATTTGCGGACCTTTTAAATTTACAATTATTTATAACATAATTAAAATTCCAATGTAAAAGATGGAATATGTAAATATTAATTTCATTTCCTTTAATATATATATTCGAATCTTGTATTATGTAAGTTTCTTATATATTTTTGTCTTTTGCTGAGAAACATGTTTCGTATGATAAGTTCAAATGAAATTTTAAATATATAGGAAGAAATAAAATTGTATGTCTAGTAAAAAATTGAATATTCTTTATACTTTTTCAAGACATTGTTCCATTTTGACAAAATTATAATGACATCCCCCAATTATGAAATAAATCTGCAGCCATTAAATAAGAAAATTGTTATTTTCAAAGTGAATAACTATTTGATTCGATTTACATATGGATCAGATTACACATTTGCATGTTAAATCACATCAATAACTATTTTTTTCCATTTAATTAGTTGGCAGAGCAGCGGGATCCAAAAAATTCCCGCCTATAATTGGTTGTGTAAAATTTTTCCAGGCGACGTGTATTAACGACTGGCATGCCGCATAGCGAAATCTTTAATTTAAATTCATAGTCGCAGCTTCCTGTTTATTATGAATTATTAACGCGCTATAATAACATCTAATAGATTAAAGTACATGCAAAGGATCTGGGACGTTAACCCTGATTCCATTCATGATGACCGCGCCAAACCTAATTGTTATGTGCGAATCATTGTGCAATGTCGATTGCACCATACATTCAGGTCCATTGTTTCGTATATATCACCACGCAACCTGATTTTTATCAGTTTCGTCGACGCCCTGGAACATTGTAAATCGATTGATTTCGCGCTGTGCTTCGTTTATCCTTTGCACTCGGCAAGAAACGACGCTGCGACTCAGCCGATGGGCGTGAATCCCAAAGTAATTTACATCTCGCGCGGTCGTATCACGTGAAACTATGCTCAGAACCGTAATTAACAAGTATCCTTGAAAAAATGTGAAAGCCCTGCAGATGATTTACAACATTCCGCCATTAAATTAGTAATTCGTGCAACCAAGGCTCCGCCTAAGAATAAGTGCTAATTTTTAATAATAATTGCTTTTGCACCCGCGTAATAAACCTTAATAGATTAATTGTAGCGATCGCTCTGCGACTTATGTTTTGGTCAGTACAAAGGGATAGTTGATGCGGCACGAAAACTCAGATGTCGACCTTCATGAAGCAACAGTATCGCTTGAACAATCCATCTCTGGCGCAAACTTTCTCACCTGCACCGAGATGTTCTATTTCCTTCGTTATATCTGCTTATCTTATCCATTCCCGCGTACAACTCTCCTCTATATCTTCGAAATAATGATGTGATACTTAAATCAAGTTATGTAAGACACGTGTGTGTGTGCTTCAGAAAGTGTAAAAATAATGTTGTAATTTGTTTCAATGTTGAGTTTCATGTTTTGAGATAAAATTTGATATATTTATGAAATAAATAGTTGGCCTGTGAGATATAAAAATTAAATTTTGAAAGCATTATCGTCAGCACTAAAATAGTTTGTCATTGGAGTAAACAAAACAGTATTACGAATAAAATCAAATTTGATTGCTAAACGTTCTCAACCGCTTTGAGGTGGCTTATTTTTTATTTTCATTTTCTTTTTCTCTTTTTTATTCGTTCTTGCTTATCCTTCTCGGTCTCGCCTCGCACTCTATAAATCCAGTTCTTTCACAGATTACCCGTAGCAAGCGGCACCGTCTTCGGTAATGCCTATAAAATATATATCAGGATTCTACCAGGATTTAGTCCAAATGGAGAATCCGCTTTTTGCCGCGTCTTCTAATTTTTCACGCCCCGGCTACTCTGTCACCTCGAGTCCTAAATAGACGCTGCTCATTCTGCTTTTTCTGATCATCGACGGGCCTTCCGGCACCTTTTTCCAGAGCATTGTTTCACTTGGCTTCAAATTGTTCAGTTCTTGTTGGGGGAGAAGCGCACTCTAAGAGGCATTCACTGTGCGCCATTAATCCGGTATATCATCGTAAGGATTTCGAAGATCCCAGAAGCAAAAGAAGGGAGGGAAGAAAGATGGGTACATAAAAAGCATACGTCCAACCGTGCACAAAAACACGAGGCGTTTCTTCAATTCAACAACACCGAAACGCATTCGAGTCTCGGTTTACGTAGGCGAGCGCTATACGTTACTTTATGTTACGGACGAGTTGAGGCGAGCCTATTGTGAGATTACCCGGCCAAATCTTTCGCCAGATTTGGCCGTCCGATAGAAAGTAATTGTCCCCGGCGGATGATTTATAAACGGACCCAAGCGCGGCAATAAAAACGGGATCTTAATAATAATCGTTGATTCGATCGTCGTGTCCCCGGGCCGACCTATCTGATTGCGGATCCTTCCGCTTATTATTTTGCGTGGCGTCGTGTTCCGGCGCGTTTATATTTATTTCATTTTGATACGCGACGCAGAAAAATGCGAAAGCCGTCGAGGGACGGGTCTTTAGTGGATGGGAAAGGCGCGGGGGGGAATAAAAGCGCGCGCTGCGGATGAGAATCGAAACCCGACATGTCCAGGCAATGTCCCCCGCTGCGAGACACTCGTAATGACCAACCCGATCTTATCAACCACCGAGAGCTCGAGCTTCCTTGCCATTGTACACTTATCTCTCGACTACCTTCCTCGCTATCGTACTCCTCTTCCAAGGAACTTTCATCGTTCCTTCTCCGTTGGTTCGACCGTCTAGCTTGCTTCCGTCCTTCTTCCGCTCGTCCTCGTCTTTTTAGCTTCGTGCTTCGCTCGATAGCACGAATGAGTGGTATGCGAACGTGCACTTGTGGGAGCGCTATCCATTCGCCGGACATCGTTTGCAACGTGTCCGCGGTGACGGACGCGATTCCTACTATCCGGGGCATCGTCTTGCAGGTGCCCTTACGTCCACTAATGAAAACGAATACGCGCCGTTCCGTATTATTCCGCGCGCGCATGGCCACTTTGAGGCGAGCCGGGGTCTATGTGGTCTCGATTGTTTAATGCGCTTCCGCCATTGTTGACTAACAAAGGTGGTTTAATCTTACGGTTATTAGCTCTGCTTGGGGGACTTGAAGAGATCGGGATTTTGAGTGTACTTTTACGTTGTTCTTGGCTTGTAATATTGAAGGAACCTTGAAGAGGGACCGAGATCAAAAGTATCAAGCACGAAATTTGCAAATGCAAGCTGAGGGCGAACGGCTTGAAAGGATCATGTTTTGAAGAGACCGCGCCGCTGCTGATATTAATTTTGATCTCAATTGTACTTCGGCATTTCTTTCGTAATAGTTTTAGAATTTTGATTTCCAAAATAAACTAGTCTTTTCTTGAATTCATTTTTATTTTAAATAATTTATAAGTCGTTGCGCAATATTTCAAATAAAACTGGTAAATTTCTCTTTCAAAGCTTTTTTCAAAACTGCAAAACAATTAACCTTATCTTGGTTAGACATTTTTTCCCGAGGAGAAAGCTCATTTCTATATACTGGATACTAAACATCTTTCTCAAGATATTTAGCGTGCGATATAAATTTAAGTAGAAATTGTGCGCCTGACTTGCGAGTGGGAGGCTTAAAAGGATCGTGCAAATTCAGCATTATTAATGTTAATTCTTAATGCGAATTAAATGTTCAATTATAAAATTTTCCAAAAATTAGAAAAAAACATACATTGCCCCAAGAATCAAACTTATAATTATAAACATATAGAACTAACTAAGTTTCTTCAACAATTTAAACTTCATATTTTGATTCATTGTAGAAATGTACATGCATTTATAACATAAATTTGATTGCCGTAATATCACATTTCGCGGATCATAATTTTACGAAGTGGTATCTATTGTAGAGGCAGCTTTGGATTATGAAAACTACTTAATCATACGAAATATTCTTACATGACTTCTGTTGACAAAATGAAATCAGCGATGCGAGATTATGATTTTTCGAAACTATACGCGTAAGTATATGCTATAAAAAGTCGGGACAAAAAAGGCTTAAAACTTGAAATCAGCGGAGCGCATTGCGCCAAAGAAAAAAATAACGCACTCCTTTCTGGTACAATAATATCTCGCCAAATATCTTTCAGCGCGTTGTATTCAGTGATTTATGAACATCCTTCTTTTTTTCAAGAAGTACTCGGGCACAAAGATCCATGATGTACATTAATGATCCAAGATTAGAGTCAAATAAAGCGTACTTCTTCATCGCGAGCAGCCATAAATCCGATGTACGGCATAAAGGATTCAGGAAACAGACACGAGGGGACCAACCCTTTCTGGACAAATCCGACATCAGTCACTGCGAGGTAAGCGTCAGGTGACGCTCCTAAATATATCTGCGGGTCTCCAAAAGGTCGATTTATGCCGCGCGGGTGGCAGCAGGAAGGATGCGTGAATCTCCGACAAACAAGACCATACTCGCTAGTTGAAAATCACAAAAGTGAGCGTAACGTTGAAAGTTTCGAGCACGAGGGCGTTAAGGATCGAGATTTCGCCGAGAAGAATGAGAAAGGAAGACAGAAAAGGGATGAACGGACGAAAGAAATGTGCAGTCTCTCTGGAATAAGACCATTCTGGCTTGGAATATTCTTAGTGTGACGTCGCCTTACGCTTCATGAAATTCCATTAAATTTCGGTGTCGCTGCCAGCTCTTTGCGCTTAGAAACATTAAAATTTCCGGCAACTTGGCGCGACACACCGACTATGAAAGTCCAACGGTCCGACTGCAAAAATTAAATGCATTTGAATAAATATGTCTTACCATAATTTTGGAACAGTGCTTGCACCAATAGAGATCGCATCGATTGTTAAATTATCATGATTTAGGGTTTCGAGAGGGAGACCTTTTTACGAGTAAACCAAAAATACTGCTTGGTTTTGTAAAAGTTTGTAATTCTGGAATGATATATGATTTAATGAAATGATTCATCATGATATCCTTTGCGACGAAAAATATTATATGAAATAAGTTATTCAATGTGAATAATTTGAGAAACAGCTTTCAAGAATTTTTGTTTTATTGTTATTATTTCTTTTCAAATAATATATAGCTAATATCTTTTTATACAATAAATGGTATTTGAAATACTTAATGACAAATTGATGAGTTAAAATGGAGTATAAATAAAACGCAAAATTAAGTCAGAAACATTTGAATTAAGTATAATTAATCTTCTACAATATTAAAATATTTTTAATAATATATAAGAATTATTATAGTCAATCATATTAACTCCATGGACTAACATTTCTCAGATTCAGTTGGTTATCCTCTGTATGAAGTATTTTGGATTTGTTAATCCCATTATCATGTTTATCCTACTAACATAGTTTTTATTATTTGACAAGATCTGCAATATGTTATACAAAACTATAGAGTGATAAATAAAATAAAGACCGTACCCTAAATCAACCGCAAACTAACTTCTCTATTGATTCGCTTCTTGTATGTTTTTATTTACTACTTATTCAATATAAGTCGTATAAATGTTTCATTACGAATCATATAAATCCTATTAACATTTCCTGAATACAATTTCTTGTCTATCGTTCATTGATAAAAGTTATGGTTGCATACAATAAACAATTTGTTCAACATTGAATGGATGCTTGATAAATCTGTATACGAATTAACAAAAATTATTCTTCTGCATGAATTTACAATCAAAAAACTTCATTAACGGCATTCCAGGGATCACGTAATGCGATGTCTTAATATATGAATAAGTGTTTCACGAAACTTCATTAAAAACTAATTTTTCATCCATCGACCTTCGACTTCAAACACCTGCTCATTAAATCACTTATGAATACACGTAAATGCTGCGAATACATTATAAGAATCGAATAGGGTTGAACTATCACCAAAAATCTCTAAACTCAATCCAGTCGAATGAAGAAAACCATACTTACTAATTCAATTTCAAATCCCTAATCCTGGACACCTGTCTGCAATTTATTGGCAGCAAATATGCCTCGTTGACATAGGCAGTTAACTTGTATTAACGAAGCTAGGCAATTCTGCTAGTAATGGTCCAAAATTAAGGTACCTGTTTGGAATTAGGTCACCAAGTTCATATATCAAACTAAATCTTGTTGAATACTGATAAACGTTATAAGCGACATGAATGCTTTGATGAAATCCACAGAAACAAATGAAGTCAATTGTAGTATTTAACTGGACGATAGAGAATTTATATAGTATATGGATGCTTTTTAAATAAGTGTTAAATTAAATTAGAAAAATAAAAAAACACAAAACAAAAATATATATACAATACATAAATCATTTTATGTAAAGACATAAATAACATAAATAAAGAAATGTGTTGCGTGAAATTAAATTAACGCGTCTCAAGAATAAAAGGATTTCATCACAAATATTATTTGGAAAATTTTGTCGAATGCCTTCTAGATGCATAAAAAATTCTTACATAGGTGAAGAGAGCTCATAAACTTATTTATACACTCAAAATGCGATTTGCGGAAGGAAATTTGAAAAACAAATTTTTTCATCCCTATGCTCAGTTTGTGTTCCAAAAACCTGAGATTTCGGCACCGGAATTTAGTGAAAAATTTTTTTCTCCATTTTTCACTTTAAATACCATTTTCTATCTTCTTTCACATCAGGGATGCCATTTATATTGATTTTTGCAAGATCTGAAACATTCTTATTTTTGACCCTTCGAAATTTAGAAGGTCCCACCCTGGAAAAATTTCCGATTTTTAGTCGGATTTCAAAAAAGATAGATGGAATTCTCTTCAAACTCTCGCCGAAACATGCAAGTATTTACATTATTCTGAAGCAGAATTCAATTCTCTACAAGAATTATTTCATTAGATAAAGATTGGATTTATAGTATTCGCACAATCCTAATTTTTCTCTTTTAATATTTGTCAGTTTTGGAGAGTATTTTTGGGGTGATTTGGAAAATTTTATCGAATGCCTTCCGGATGCATAAAAAAAGTCTTACATAGGTGGGGGGAGTTCATAAACTTATTTATACACTCAAAATATGATTAGTGATAGCAAATTTGAAAAAATTGCATTCCTATATACTTAGTTTTTTTTCCTATATACTGTTTTTTTTAACTTAGTTTTTTTTCTTATTCGCGAATAAGAAGAGTCCTTTAAAATGCTTCAAATTATCATATACTTCAAGTCATCAATGATAACTTTTAATTATATATAATTATAGTTCAACCTATATATTAATAATTAATGAAATTACCTTATATATTACACAAGTTTCCTAACTGTTAGGCTATATTGATCATATGTTGAATTTCAGATTTAATAGTGACAATATTTCCATAATGTTACAATAAATTTATATTATTGATAATTAAATTTTAGCATAATTAATATCCCATTTGCATTGAAATATCACGATTAATAAATGATTGATTCAAATTTGTACATAATTTGTGCATACTATTATTTGTAACAAGTGTAAAAATTTACTATTTTTACATAGTACATGCATTTATACAAATAACATCAAGTTGACGAATATAATAACAAAAGATAGAAAAAGATATTCCAGTTCTATATAGTGTAAGCGTACATAGGAAGTCCTTGATGAAGATAACAGGGGCAAAGTCCCTTGACCAAGGGATTGTAGGAGTAGAACTTCCTGATTATAAAAAAACAATTCCAAAAAGTATAGAAAATGCATAATTTCTTCAGTACCTAAACCGCTTAAACAATTTAAGCGAAACATATCTATCGTAAAATAGCCTACGGAAATTTAATTTGCAAAGACGATGAGGCCCAGAAATAATACTGGCAGCGTCTTCATATGATGCAAGTGTATGAAACACAATTTAACTTAGGTACATACAGTTAAGAGTTGAGCGACTTGAGCACCCGTAGGAAAGTACCTATCGAGCGGTTCGCAAATTCACCGACACGGTACGCTTTCCGACGTTGAGCGATTATTACTTAGTTGTGTGACCCAATTTCGTACACGAACATACTTTTCCTGCGTGATAAATTCATCTCTTTTTCTCAGGAATACTCAACATCAACGTCAAAATTACGACGGTCGATAAAAGGCTTGAAATATTCGTATAAATAAATCGGTAAGACTTCACGTTAATAAATAATTCAACATATGAACAAGATTTACAACAAATATCGTTTTTGTGTACAAGGTTATAAGCCGTGGTGCGAGATGTATACGAGAAACATAAATGGGTTATATATATATATATATATATATATATATATATATATAAAAATATCACGTTGTCTGAATCAGTTGGAGGTTATATGACAATTTGTGATGTGGCAATATGGGACAATAAAATTTATTTTTCGATTGTTGTATAAAATTAGACGCAAATCAAATGGAAATAGGAGAGCTATTATTTAAAAGTTAATAAATAATGCATTTAGTGTGTGCGTTTCCTTGAGATCATGTAAGCGAAGTAAAAGTGCTTTCATAATTCGGTGCGACAGCAGTTGCGCATAACATGTGACACCTTGATGGGGTTTTTACATTCATTTTTAAAATAAAAAATGTGTTACAAAAGAGGCAATAAATTCTTAATAGAACATTTACTAGTTTAAATTAACAAGCCTTGGACTTTAATTGTCTTTGTTCCGTCTAATAGAGTTATTCATTTACACATGATCTAGCGTTGAAGAAATAAATTATAATTGACAGTTTATTATGGGAATCTATAGTCGCTTTTAGAAGTTAAAATATATACGAAACAAGAACTTCAATTAGCACATAACTCCAATTAAATATTATTGTTTAACAATTCTTACATCAGTATTTTATTTTAAAAATATATTAATATTATTCGTTTCCAATATAAATTGAATGATGACGTTATGGCGATTGCAATAGCAACTTCTAATTTCTATAAAAAGTTGTGCATGCCTTTCTCACAAGCAGCAAAGAACCTGGCAATCACTTTGTAAGACTGACCTATCTTAATACAACTAACGTCTAAGGAACATGATACCTTCAATACTACCAATAATTCCAATCAGCAAATAGTCCACGGACGACGAAACGCCATCAACGTCTTGTTGCTTTGGGGTGGCAACGTGCACTCGACACTGTTCGTGAGAGAAGACTTACTTTTTTACACCGAACCGAAAATGCGGTTTCACCTTTATCGCGTCAATTTTAAGAGCAAACGAAATATATTTTGAGAGAATATTCTTAGAGTAATTAATATCGTAATTAAAGCTTGTTTTTATAAAAATTATGTGACAAATATCCATTTAAATCCATTTAAATTTTTTAACAATTTCAGAAAATTACTATGCATAATTTATGATATTAAAGTTAAAATTTAATTTCCAGAAATACGTAACAATTATTAATTTTTATTAATTAATTTGAGAGTGATCATCTTACACAAATCTTATTAAGTTATTTAGTTATCAGACTTCACAACTAACATGATACACGTTATAATTTATTAAATTAATAAATAAACAAAAAAGTAAATAATTAAATAAATAAAATTCTTGTTTTTTTGTATGATGATGTTATCTTTCACGTATAAGCGTTCACAAAACGCATAATTCATATTTAATTATTGAAATGTCCTTTTTTCATGTTTACTACATAAATTATTTATCGGTAAATGGCTAATTCGAAGATCGTTAATACAATCACTATCTGTTTTTTCGGTCAAACCTGAATATACGCAAATCGATACTGAGACATGAGTGGAATAACTACCACAAGCAAGATGTAGGTATAATCGATAATACTTTCATCTTTATTCACTTACACTATCGCCCTTATAAACGAAATTAAAAATTATAGATAATAATATTGTTTTGAAGGAATACCCGCGCGGAAAAAATAGTCGTGGCTGAGACCATGGGAAGAATTTTTGCCACGGAGTTTGCCACAATGTCCAATGGCTCTAGCCACGTATGCCACAGGCTCTACCACCTGTGGGAGACTCATGGCA
>JABFPK010002344.1:0-10291 GCA_022817445.1 Habroteleia sp. ZL-2020
TTAAACTTAATTTAGATATGATAATATATTCTTTATATATTTATAATATAAATCAGTTTTATACTGATGTATCCTCCAGTTATAATTAAAAATTGTAATTTTCTTAAACATTTTTCTCTCAGTGTATGTGTTCTATAATCTATAATATACAATAAAGTATACATCGAACAAACTAAAAGATATTTAAAAACAAGATTATATGAACACAGAAATAATTATAATAATTATTATAAATTATCTCTCGATAAATATACATCACTAACTAAACATATGATCGAACAGGATTATATACTATTAATTATAATAATATTACAATAATTAAAACGGAAAAAACACATGACCACCGAAATGATTGCGATACTCAAAGATAAAAATTCCATTAATGACAGAACAGACGTACAGCAATTGATCACTATTTACCATAGGTTGTTTTTGTAATAAACAATAATTTTTAATTTGATAATTAATTATTATAATCATTTAAATCTCTCTCTTTCAAAATTCATATATCTCCCTTGTTGTATGAAAATTGTTCACATGTTATGGTTATTAATAGTAAACAAAACATTCCGATAAAAACTTGACTCTATCTAAGAAATAGTAATATAAACAACATATTGGTCCGTTAAATCTTTAATTTCATATCTCAGTTTAACTTGGCCGTTGGCTCACACAATACCTGAATCAGTAATTTATAATACTTAATTAACATAAAAAATTAACCTTTTATTCATACAGCAAGGTAAATCCTTAAGTTTTCTCCCTCACAATTTTAATTTTTAATTCTTAATTTAAATTAATTTATAATTTATAAATTGTCATTAAAAATTATATATTTTTTGTATTTAGACCTGATGAGGATTTTACATAAAGAACGAAACGTTAGCTTTTTATTAAATATTAAAATCATAATAAGTCCCAAGAATTTTTATTTGATTTCTAGAGGTCATCCTTCCTACTATTATTCAACAAAAAAGAACGTTTTGGGCATATTAAGAATAATTATGCAACTATTTTTTCTCTTATAATAATTAAAATAATTATCAAAGTAAATATCAATATTTGTGACCATATTTATATTAATCAATTAGTTTTTAAAATATGTTAATAAAATAGCAATAATGAATAATACAGAATAATTCAATATCAATTGAGAACATATTTTTTAATATATTGTAAGTAGTAATATCAATATTGGTGCATCCATTGCATTTATATGAGATAAATTTTTCATCTTATACATGAGTGTGCGTGATTAATTCAAGGCGATGTACTGATTAGCTTTGAATCTATACATTGAACTTTCATCCAAATATCGTAAGTTTATTGACGCAAAGGTACTAGTTTATTTTGGCGAACGCGAAGCTTGTAACGGTAGAACCCAGAGGATGTTGCAGATGTGTTCGTGAAACTTCTCATATTTAGAACCGATACAACATGCATGCTGAGTACAATTTGCAGGACGTGCAGTTCACCTTATAAACTATATCATATGATACTCATTTAAATACATAAAGAATAATTATACTTGATTTAAAATCAAGTAGGGGAGTCGAATTTATAACTAGAGGGTCTAATAAGTTTCTATTTTCTGTCGCGAACATATTTTGTCAGTTGCTTAGAAACATCATACGAAATGCCGGAATTCAGCTTCGATCTTGGCGCAAGACAATAATAAGCAACGTTGAAATTTGGCGACATAACGATGCATGTACTGTTACTGGTGCAGTTCAGCCGTTCCGTTCTAGCAGCACATTTAAATGTGGCTTGTCATTGTTTTGAATAAAGGAATTAAATTAATATGCGTATATATTAATACGCACCATATGCAAAACTGGAATGGCTTTGGCCGGACCCGCTTTATCGCAAACAATCAACGTTGAAAGGAAGATAAATCGTCTCAATAATTTAATTCCACTTTTTACGTAATTATCTACGCTTCGGGGAAAAGTCGTGCCAAAATCGTTGAGAAAGGCACGTAAGCATTTTTCTGGTAATAATGATTGTCAATTTTCGATTGCGGCGCATTTTCATTTAATCGAAACATTTTCATTTGTCTTTTCGATGTGTATGAAGTTCCAAATGTTTTTTTTGTCAACGAATTATCTAATTGATCAATTGGTTTAAGTCAATCATATGTAATATAATAAAATATATCTAAATTGTGTATTCTAATATTATGCAAAATATAAAATTTAAATATACATTATTTTTAAATATATTTAATTAAGTAAAATGTAACAATTAAATTCGTTGAGAAAAAAACATTTGAAACTTCACATGCATTTTTCGAAGCCCGTCATTTAAATTACCAATATGAACATTTTGTTACTTTTGGTTGGCTCAATAATATTGTAAAGAGCATTAGTATGCTAATGAAAGTTAAAAATTAAGTTTAGTTATTCGCAGCTTTATATTCGATTGCTACTCGAGCTTTTATGAACAATTGAATAATGAACAATGCCTGGCGCACTCATTTTATATAAGATACGTATAATATTGAGAAAGATGTCTATATTGGATGAAATATAGACGTACATTTCGTTGGGAATAGAGGCAGTCGAAATGCCAGCTGTGGAAAAAATTCATTAAACGAGCTTAATTTTCCTAATTCGATAACAAAAAATAGAACACTTATTTATTTATTCCTTTTTGCACAATTTTTTTATATTAACTTCGCCTGGTACATTTTCTATACAATTTAAATTATAAATACGGATAGGGCTTGGGAAAGTACGATTTATACGTTTAGTTTATAGATCGTATGAGGTTTATTTAAAATTATGTTCACTAATAAGGTAAATTTAGCTGGTGGAAGAAAATTACAGTTTGATAATTTGCCAAGAAATTTGTAAATTAGGGCTAAGAAAGAAACTTTCTTGGTATTGATTTAGTTTGTGAAAGGAAAATATTAATTCAATTGAAAACATCATTGTTTTTTAAGAAACTTGTCGGACGACGTTTAAATTGATTTTAAATCGAAATACTTTGCAAATTAAATTTACAATTACATTAATTAATGATTCAAAGTAAAATTTCAATAATTATTGTCAAAAACTTCTGTAATTATAATAATTTACAAAATTTAATACAAATTACTGTAAGTATGGTACTGAAGTTTGGTAACATGTAGAAATTTATTTTTCTTGATAAATGAAGTAGATCACGCTGTCAACTTGATAAAAAATCAAGCTTCAAATCAAAAAATCAAGAAACAAATAAAATAAAATGAAAAGCCTATCATAAAACTTTTGACTTTTGTTTGAATAAATATACTTTTATCAAAGCAAGATTAATAGTATTTGTACCAAAGAATAGTATTTGAATCACACAATTTACATATAAGAAATTTCAATACCGAGTATATGAAAAATTAAGAACTTACTAGTTGACATTAGGAGAGTGATCTTGGTCTCAGATTTATTCCAAATGACAGAGCTGGGTAGTATACCAGTCATACCAATACTGAAGTTTTGGAAACTGACTGGTATTAGAGAATGGCCTCGAGGAGAGAGGCCTGTGGCGTAACGGATAGTTATGGTGTGATGGGAGACAAAGGGCCAGTAGGTTCAGTTCTCATGTGCGTTAGCGACCCATCCAGTAAAATAGAATAGAATAGAATAGAAGAACTTACTAGAGAACTTCTAAAAACATTCTTGTATTGACAACTAACATTTAGTATATGCATATTTCAATATATTATACTTACTTTATGAAGTGATGTTTAGTAAATTATTCGAAACGAATGCTCGAAGTGAGCTGAACAAGTGTTAAGAAGAATATGTCTTTTTCATATCGTAATGATTCGCTATCTTAAACTCGCTAACCCTTCTCATTAACTTCTCCATTAGTCGATTCGGGTAAAAAGACCCGTGATTGGCGAAATATATGCGTATTGTTTTGGGATTATGATCAATCGTATCTAGGCTGATGTACTGATCAGATTATAGGTGCTGCCCAGCCGCCGATATGTCTCATACGTTGAATTAGATGCGACCATCGCCCGTCTTTGTTTATAAAGCATATGAATCTCTTTTCACGATGCCTTTGAGAAACCAAACACTCGTATTGACCCTTGGATTTATTATATTTTCTAAGTAGAAAGCCGCGAAAACGAATATTATGTCTAAACGAGAGTCTATATCGAAGAATCTGTCACATGACTATTTTGATTATATGTCCGAAGAATATCGATATTTAATATAACTTATATACAATAATTACGGTTCAAAGAGAACTGTTTCGCCGACAAAACAAGTGAGCATGTTTTTTTTGAAATCTATGAAATTTCGCGTACTTCATTTGAATTTATAATGTCTATATTACCATTTCTAATATAGTCTACATATAGTATTGTTTTCCTTAACTAGATATTAATATATACTGAAAATTTGGTTATATTTCGCATACTCTTTTTACTTGTGTATTGATGCCTGACATTATATCCTGATGATATATATATACATATTATATCATCAGGATCCTGATTAATATAATATATATTTTATTAATAATCTAATCTAACCCTTTGAGTAAGTTTAACTGAGAAAAAGTTGTAATTTTATAAATATATTCTTTCTTAGTTGTTATAAAGGTATACTAATAAAATGAAAAATGAATACATAAGTTTTAAAATATTGTACAAATTATTTTCAATAGATTCTATTATATCATATAGTTTGTATAGTTTCATAAATTGAGACGTTTGAATAAGTTAATCAACGATAAAAAAAACGATAAAAACTGAATCACGATTAAAATTATTCTCGAAATTATGATGAATAAATGAATATGCCATTAAAGTTGAGGCGAGAAAAGAATTGGAGATTGAATGTAAATGAAGATAGATCTAAATTTGTATCCCAGCACAATCTTAGAAATAAAAACTAATTATGAGATAATATGCTAATTGAGATGAGTTGAGCGATAAATGGATGATGATTTTTGCATACGCGATTAGTAATAGTTATGATTTGACAACTAAGGGCTGAATCGGGCGGAAAATGTGCGCACAATCAAGGAATAGAAAGCTTGCGTGTGCGTCTTTGAGCTCGGCTCTTAAGAAGGATTATATTTTGCAATCGCGTGTGGCGTCGCGATGCTTATATAATAACGACGCTGGAACGACTGCAACAACGAAAAAATATTTTACGTCGAATACATTAATGCCTCTGTCGATAGGTATAGTTGAGAACATTAATTACGTTATAAGTCATTAACTGAAATACAGTATTATTTGTTGAGATTTGATCAATTTACTAGCAAAAAAGAACTATTGCCATAGTCAGCGAAGGAAATACAGTGTTTTGAAACACGCATCTACATAAGAAATATTACATCGAAGCATATTAACATTACATCGACAGTAATGTTTCTATTAATGAGGTCATTGCCTTCCCTACTATCAAGGAATTCAATTTTTGTACCTCGTGTATTTTACTTTACTAATGTATAAGAGTTAGTAACATATGTTCCATATCGTACATATTATTTTAGTATTAAATTTATATTTTATTTTATTTTTGTTATAATTGAATACTATAATAATTTAAAAATATTTTGTATTTTATCATTATTCTGTAACTTAATTCACGATTTCATTAAAAAAGTAGATGATCAATATAGAACATCTAAAGGTTATAAAATATTGAAATACTTTTATGACTTGGTATGAGAGATGGTATGTTAATAGTTAATATAGCAGCAGAAGAGACTTGCATATTAGATTTACTAAGTGTATAATCTCATGTTGGTTTCCATCTTTATGATATTTCAAAATCGAAATTGTTTAGTTTTAATAATTTAATTTTAATTTTAGTTTGTATTACATAATTTTTGGCCATTATTTATTGACCTTGTTTTGTTATATTATTTATGGTAATGAAAATTTTTTCCAATTTTTAACAATAATATTCTTACTTTTATCCACGTCTTGTATACAAAGTGCAAATTATAATATTATTTAAGCTATTGAGTAAGTAGTTTAATTCCTTTTAAAACACGTTTAAAATTTTAAATAATAAAAAATTTGTTTATAGAAGTCAAAGTTTAAATGTTCGAGAGCACACACTTCTTAATAGTAGGCATTAAATATTAATAGTAATAAATTAAATTACATTTAATAGTAAATATTGTCAAATCTATATAAAATAGAGTCTAGATAGAGTTCCGTCTCTGGGACTGTAGGGATGGAAATCAGGACTGTTGTGGTTTACCCTTACTAGAATATCTGCTACTTCATTTAGATGTCTTAATATCAATATATAACCTATAATTATTACGAAAATATTATTTGATAATATTTATTAACGAACTGTTAAAATTATATGCAACACATATAAGAAAAGTGAATGACACTTGGCTACAAGTGTCATTTGAGGACTGAAGAACAGTGGAGGAGCTTCTCTACAGTGGGACTTTACTTAAACTCTATTATTTTGGAATAAAAAAACTTCTTCTCGTTTCCTTAGTATTTATTAAAGTTTATTTAATAATATATTTATTTATTAAAGTGTGTAAAAACTTGTACAAATTTTACCTTGTGATTTAACTAACATCTCACAAAATCATTGTGAATGGATTATGTTGTATCTTTTATGAGTCATCCAAACTAAATAAGTATTTTAAAATATATATACACATAGTTTCAGTTCCTTTTATGTATTATTAATATTTATGTTTTTTTACTTTTGTAGTCCATTTTGATTTTAAAATATAATATACACGTAGAAAAGTGTAAACGAGTGACTATAATTTATCGCATACGAGTGAGTGGTGTGGCAGAAAATTCTTATAAAATAATGACAACTCAGACGAATTAATAGTTTCCCCACACTAGTAGTTTGTTCACATCGGACTAATCAGTCGTTTATTATAAATGAATTTGATAAAATACTCAGTATGGTGAATAAAATAGTCACTCATCTACCCAACTGACTGATTCGTTTGGAGCATACGAATCAGTTGTTTGTCACATATGATAACTGAATTGCGCGTGCCAGCTGATTCATTTTTTATATAAAATCCGTTAAAAAATGCGTATCTTTAATGTTTTCAAATATATTAACAACAAATAAAAAAATAAAAAATAACAAATAATTTTATTAAATTCAACATTTATACTAATACTAATATGAAAACTTTTAACAAGTCCAATTTTTATAATAATATGTTTTTACAAAAATATTTCAAAATGTGTCAACTTTATAGGTTAACCTTAAGCCTTATGCTATTAGAATGAAATAAAAAATCTAATGAAATTAATATTTTATTATTAATTGTCGTCCAATTAGCATTTAGTCAATTTAGTTCCTATTATCATACAATATTTCTGCAACGTTGTCATAATATTTTTCTGACATATTTCAAATGTTGCAGAAATATTTTAAAATGTTTCTACCATGTAGCAAGAATATACAAATTTTCGGAGCAAGACATATTTCTATCATACATCAAAAACATATTTCTACCATGCATTATAAATATTTCTGCAACATTTTCTTCTCCTAATAACTTGAAATTCAAATTTTCTGTTATAGCCTAGTGGTTATGATACTATGGGCTTATAACTTATAAGTTGAGGTTTCAATACACGTTTTAATCGTGTATTGAATACGTGATGCTATTTTTTTTTGACCAAAATTAAATAAATAAATAAACCCAATTTAGTGTCCGAACTAGATTAAAGCTTCTACTATAGGTTGAAAAAAGGTCCGCGAATCTAGCACCAGGAGAAGTGGTCCTCCAGGTGCAAACCACCAAGGTAAAAATTTTATATAGGGGCAATATAAGGCGCCATATATGCTACATATATGCTAAATTTCGATTATGTATTCATGTCATATATCCGGCATATAAGGCCAGATATATGTGAACATATTTGTTGCAGTGTTCAAATATATGTGGTATATAAGCCCCCTCACGATTTTATAATACTTGCGTGTGTCGCCTTTTGCGATTGTGTGATCGTGTGTGTGCCAAATCCCCTCTCCAAAGTTGCCTGCGTATTGCTCGCGTTTACCCGCATTTTGCTTGCCCGTTTCATGTCCGCCTATTATATCCCGCTACAACCCGCGAAAGCGCCGATCTAATGTTGGCTGTTGCCCTTGTGTGCTTGCTTGTCCCCCTTTTTTGTTTGCTTTAGCGCCATCTATGTGATTGAACGTGCATTTTAAAGCTTGTCTCTTTTCTCTATTACGTGTCGAAATTTGATTATATTTGGTTGAATAATAATAAAGATATGACAGTTCTCCCTAAATAGTTTTTGATCTGATGTAATGAAATTGAGCAGAAATCACTTCGTGTCAATCATTCTAGGAAAGTCGTTGCAGACGCCAGAAACTTCCTGAAATCAATTTCTACTGGAGACGAAACATGGTGCTTTCAATACGATCCAAAAGCTAAGCGCCAAAGTGCGGAATGGAACTCGAAAAACTCACCATAATCCAAAAAAACGTGAAAAACTCCTTCAAAAATCAAAACAATGCTTATCATTTTCTTCGATAGCAAAGGAATCATCCACAAAAAGTTCATTACAACTGGTGGAACGGTCACTGGCGCGTATTATCTCGAAACGTTTGATAGCCAGAATCCATCGTACTCGATCCGAATATTGCGATCGAGAGAAATGGTGCTTGTTGCACGATAATGCGCTGAGTCACAACTGAACCACTGTTCGTCAATTTTTTGCCCGAAATCAAGTCTGTGTGTTAAACCACCCGCCATATTCACCTGATTTGGCGCCATGTGACTTCTCCTTATTTTCAAAGTTGAAGTTGAAGTTGAAAGGATGCTTTTTTAAAGATGTTGAGAAATTTTAACATCAGATCAAAAACTTGAAAAACAACCGATTAGACTGAACAAGGCTTACGGCAAGGTTCCGGAAAGTGAATGTCAAAACGTTGTTTTTAACAGAATTAAGCAAAACATTCCTATTGCTTACGCAAATACAAATTTACATAAAATCGTTTACTCTGATTTCATATGCATAAGGTCAAACGAAAACAAATATAATTACTTTTAGCAAAAAATACATATTACATAAAGTTATTTGGATCTGATTAATTTAGAACTTTTAACATGCAAATTTTATTATCTATGACAAAAAATATATACAAATATATATTTAAATTATTTGGTTTTCATCTAATCGTCGATCATAAACTTAAAGAGGTCATATTTCGTTCGAAATTAGATCTTTTTACTAAATCTACATTTTCTTTACCCATTTTTATCTTAGAGTGGAAAACTTTTAGCAAATATATAAGCCCTTCATTTGTTTCTAAAAATCAGTCTCCCAAAAATACTCGGAATTAATTTTCAAAGTTAATCTCCCAACGTTCAGCTATCTTCATCCTAATTACCATTGTTGGCAAATAGTAATCCTGTTATACAAAAAACAAGTAAGATTTCTTTTTGTCAAAAGTATTCCCACTTAAGAAGGGTTTTTATATAAAATAATTGTGTATCCTTTTTTCACTATTCCTTTCACTTCGGTTCCAATTTTCCATACGGGAAACTATACGGAATCAAATTAAATAAGTAGTCAATAGTAAAGGGTGACGACCTTATTTAGTAAACCATCCTTTCGGGTAGATACCCTCACTCCTCACCTATCCTTTCTTAGAACAATTATTTTATTTTATTAACTAAAATATTGAATTTATAAAATTAATAATTAATATTTTCTAAAATTTTTTTTTTGACTTTGTCACAATCTTCAATTCTCAAGTTTACATAAAAGGCATAATTTCTGTAATCGAAATTATGTCTTAAAACTCATGTCTCAGGACGTAATTTTACGTTTCTAATCATTTTGGTCAAAAATATCTTTGTGTTTTGACAACCTTAAACTTTTCTCCTTCGGCATAGTTTAGTTAACATAACAGTAAATTCATTCCAACCCTTTCCATTTTCAAAAAAAAAAATGATTTTCTCTTGAAAATGCCGCAAATTGACAGTTTTTATTCGGCATAAAAAAAATCTTAGACATCACGAAAATAAGTATATAATAATTTTAATTTTTTCAAGACGAAAAAAATTCATATGCCTATGATGTTTTGGATTTTATTTGGAATATGCGCCCCAGAAAGAAATAGTTTTTAATTTTTTATTATTTATTAAAATATCGTAGAAAAATAACCCTAGTAGAAATTTGGACCGGGCCATGTTTAACATGGCCCTGAACTGGCATCCACGTGACCAGTACGGGGCCCGTATGCACATGTAACGCCGGGCATGAGAATGGCCCCAATTGGGAAGCCTATTTTCTTAGGCACGTTTGGCCCTAAAA
>JABFPK010002345.1:0-10289 GCA_022817445.1 Habroteleia sp. ZL-2020
CGATACTTCCAGCTCAATTTCACACGAAACACACTTACATTTTCAAACGACTCCCGAAGAAGCTTTATCATGTTGAATTAATATCAAATAAATAATGTTTCAGTGCGATAGATACGTCATTCTGGTGCGCGACATAGCAGACCTTGTTGCAGTTGGATCATACTTGTGCGTCGAGGTACTGTTATGCAGCGATTGTTCGTGCGGCCTGGCAAAATCGAGATGCAAGGATCCAATTTTCTCGGTTTCAACGATGACCCCATGGCAGCACTCGCCGGAGATGCTCCTGGAGTACTGGCAAATTGGCGTAGTGCCAAGCAAGTGCGTATGCAAATTTCCTCACGCGTGCTCTAGATTTCATTTTTACCTGATTCCAACATTCCATATTGCATTCACTGCAAAATTTATGTTACAATAACAGAGAGTTACAAGTAAAGCTTTTTTAATTAAAACTTGTTTAGATACAATAACTGATTTTGTCTATTCAAAATACCTGAAGTTTTTCATTTTTACAATTTATTCATTAATATTAAACATTTATTTCAACCTAAGAATCTGAATCATTCTATGAAATATTTATTCATTGAAGAAAGAAATGTGTGAACTTCCAAATTAATGTCAACAAAAGATGTTTATTTATTTATTTATTAATGGAATAAAGTCCAATTTGTACAATAACTATAAAGCAAAGAAGTATAAAGAAATAGTAAATAATTACAATAATACATAATACATCAGAATAATGTTATAACAATACAGAATAATTACTATATAAATTCAAGGATCCCATTTTGTATAAAATTTAACAGGTCGTGAATTCAATTGAAAAAAGATCGACGTTATGGTAATTCTCACAGTTACAAATTCTAGCAAGAGGATTATTTTTTGTATAATTAGATTTATTTTTATCAATGGCATTATTAAGCAATTTATATTATAATTTTATATCATAAGATTTGCGTAATGATGACAGGGTGGGGATATTTAAAGACAAAGCAAAATAATTATAGTTAGGAAAAAAATGGGTCAGGCATGTTTATACAAGAGATAATAATTCTATAAAATTTATGTTTATCAAATTGTAACTTGAAAATCTGCTAACTGTATCCAACACCAACTAAACTACAATAATTTAATTTTTACAACTAGCAAACTTTCTCTACATAAACATCATTTCTACTGCTTTAATTTCAGTCTTTGTTTTCATTCTTTTGCTCAAGAACCATTTACTTATACGGTCTTGCTTGAAAGGCAACAATTAATTAATTTTTGTAACGTTTATTAACTAAAGAAATTATTTTTCAGAAATCAAGAAACGATGAACTACCAAGGATTGTACCAAGCGGTCCGGTCTCGTTTGTATTTTAGCCAAGTGGCGGCGTGGTGGTCCCGCAGTAGCGGTATGAAACCAAATTACATCGCCACCCGAGTGGTACCTTTCAACGAAGATCACTTAAGAAAATTTCGAGACACTCCTACCGAGCACGTCTTTCCTTCGGCTGCCAGTGGAGACGGGAACTCGATTAAGGTATTATTTTATTACTCAAAGTCATCGCCTGTAAGTGTCACTTTAAAATAGTAAATTTACATCATTTAATTTTACTTTAAGTTGATTTTATAATTATTTTAAAATATTTTCCATTATTATTATTGTAAGCAATTGTGATGTTGAAAAATATTAAACTAATTAACCAAGTATATACAAAAATGAAAGTTAAAGTTACAAAAAATATATTCAATAATTGACTGGTAAGTTATACTACTTAAACTTGATGTCACTGTATTGCTAATAATAAAAAATATTTAATTCAAAATGATGCGTCACTCTTTTAATTAGTTTCCGTATGAATTCAAAATTATTTTAAATCATTTTGCATTATTATACAAATATTTGTATGTGCATAATCATAAATACAGTAATGTTTTTAATTGGGTGATTCAGAGATTTTCTACCTTGAGGAAGTATAAAAAGGTAAAATTGAAATGCTTGTATCTGTCATTACAGGTGACGGTATGGGCTTTGCCAAGAATGGAAGAAATGCCGGTTTTAAATTGTCCGGTACATTTGCCGAAAGAAGACGAGATTGAAGTTGCTCGTGCGTTGACACCCACCAAAAGTATTCCTATTTCTGCCGTGTCGCATACACCCGAACATCTCGTTCTGCCAGGTGGATAAGATTGGATTTTATACTTCTATCACGCGTGAATTGATATCAAAATATTGAACATTGATAGACATCAAGACAGATATAATATACTTTAATTAAATGTCATTCTTCAGATGTAGATACAAAACTTTTTGAATGATGTTTGAAACTTGAGATTTGAATTTTGATTACATGTTTGATATTCATTCGCTACCTCAAAAATATAATAAAAAGAGTTGAATAAATATTTAGATGCTATGATATTTAAATTCAAAAGTAAAGTTCACAAGATGAATAATTTGAACGTATTCTCAACTATTGTTTTATGTTTAAATTATATATTTATTTTAATTGTAAATAATCTTATTTATAAAATATCAGCTAAGTTAAAACATTTATTTTTAAAATCAAAACATCTAAAAAACTCTGTTTAATTAATTTGTAATTTATAAAAAGCTTGTAAATAAGAATGTTGCATTCGAATGTTCAACGATTTGATTCACACTGTATACACAATTTATAATCAGGTAGGAATAGTTTCACTCTAAATACAATTTTGTGTCATCACTGTAATATTAGATATTATTTAAATAAGTAATTAAAGTACTGTTGACATATTTTATTGTGGAATATAAACGGACATAATATTAAATATAAACTCTTTTGTTAAACCACAGGCATTTTTAATTTTAATATCAGCATTAATGTAAAATTAATATTAGCATATTACTTGTTTATGCAACTATACATTGAAACGAATTTGCTATATTCAACATTCAATATTTAACACTTAAAATATTTAAAATTAACCTAACTTGAATTAGGAATGACCGAAATAGAACTTGAATAGTTAACAGGCATGATGAATTTATATCTTAGTTGATTCAAAAGTGATTATTAATAAGCTAAATATCGAACCCGTAGCTCTGGTAGACGACCGCCTTCAGACCCCGTGCAACAAGCCAGGGAAACATCACTGCCGCTGCGAGGAGGAAGACGGCTGTCCGCCATCCCCGTCCATTCGTACGAACGGCGAGAGAAAGCGCCGCAGGTCGCTGCCGTGCGGGCCAGCGGAGCCCAGCATGTCGTGTCCAGTGGTGCAGCCGTCGTCCCTACCCTTGGTGCAGGAAAACAGTATAAGGGAAGCCAAAGACCCGCGCCAAGCTACACGCTCCGAACCCGCCGAATCCAAAAAACCTCCGAACCTGAACTTCGACAACCTGGAGAATCGCTTCCGTTCGCAGCTGAACATCGAGGAACGCGAGGACGGTAACACCGAGAAGCGTTACAAGCTGTCGTTGGACAAGAATGACGTGAACAAAGACAGCGAGGACATGATAATGCTGGACGATCCGTTGGACTCGATAGAGTACTGCCTGTACGGTGGAAACCGTTACCTCATGAAGAACCACAAGAAGCTGGAGAACGTGCACCGGCAACTGAAAAACTCAAAGCGGTCGAAGGACCCGGTGAACGTGCTAACGAACCCGTTCGGCGAGAACCCCGGGACATCGTTGCAGACCAATTTCTTAAACTGTACAGTCCACCGCAAAGAGCCGAAAAAGGACATCAACCAGCTGATGTCAAAGCTCGCGTTCCCCGAAGACAAGGAGCGTCTGAAAGAGGATGGCGGTTTCCTGGATTGGTTCAGCCGCGTGCCAGGTCGCGTGCTGGGCAACGTGATCCTCGAGGACGGCAAAACTCGGACTACGAACGCTCGCCCCAACCGCAACCTTGAGCTCAGTCAACGCGAATTCGACGAGGTCTTAGCCGTTCTGCAAACCAAAATCCCCAGCAGACGTAAGATGGCACCACGCGCCCTGCGCCGTCGCGAACAGTTGAGGAACGACGACAAGGACAAGGAACCGGAGAGCCTCCACAACGCGGTCAATAAGGCAGACATGCTGCTGAACGCCATCCTCCGCACTACCGAAGATAAAAAGAACCTGCAACCCAACGGAGCCAGACCTCGCGCCTCTCTCTCCTCGTTCTCGTCTTCGTCCTCCTGCTCGAGCGAGGCCTCTCCCTCCCCGTCGGACGAGGACGACGGCTTTTTGACGGCGGTTTTGAACAAGAAACTCGGCCGCATTAAGCAGCTCTTTAAGCGAGAACAGGAACGCAAACCACCGCGGGAGCGCCGTCGTCGTTCCAGCAGCAGTACCACTAGCGCCACCACCATCACTACGACGGACTCCGTCAGTGTGCATGGCGACGAAACGAACAATAGTACAAATCACTCAGACGACACCTGTCAGGCCAACCAGATCATAGACAAATGCGCGAATGAAATGGCCCCGCTACACGAGCTTCCCGCTTCCAGGCTAGAAGGTACGACTCGCGATACAAATAATAGGAAATTCAGTTTAGTCATTTTACGTTCGTAGAAATATTTATAACTTAATTAAAAATATTTGTGAGGAGACATTTTTCTATGAGTTTTTTAAATGCTTAGTGGATTATAAATAGAATTGAAACCAATTTTTATTATAATTCATTATATTCATTTCATTATCTAATTTGAATAATGAAAATAAATCAACTTTATTTTTTAGGACACATAGGTTATCAAAAAAACAGGACCTCGGATAAAAAAACGGACAAGGAAGATGAAGAAATGGACAAAGAGGACGAAACGATCGACCGGGTGGTACCCTCGGCCATTGAGCAGGAGCAATTCAGACGATCGCTCGAGAATGCGGCTTCTATGGTTTTCCATAGTAGAACAGGACTGCCCCTCACGTCCAGTCCTGCGCCAGTCAGGAGGGGTAGCTGTTGTTTTGACTTTGACAGCAGTTTGAACAGTGTCTCATCTAAGAGAAGGTGAGCAATGCTACTCCAAAATGAAAAAAAATTATTTAAGAATACAAACTCTTAAAAAGTACACAATTTGAAAATATACAATTTTTATTTGTGTCTTCGTTAATCAAAATTTGAATCATTTTAATAACAACTTCAATGAACCGACAACTAAAAAATATCAATATAACAATATAATTTATATGAAATGCACAACATGAAGTAATTTCGAAAACAATAAACAAACAATGTCAAATAATATTTGCCAAAAGACGTTTGTCAAGGTGTTTGTAATTATTTACAATTCGTAGTTTCATTTCCGAAGTTGATCTAACTGGATAAACTGGAAAAACAGTTGGCACGCGTATTATATAGTATTTTATATAACTTTACCATTAAATGTACAATATCTTTGATAATTGTATTCGATTATTTTATTCGTACTAATAATGAATATTAGTACAATAGTGAGGTATATAGAACATATATAAAATTAGATTTATATGATAATAATTAATGATCTAATAATTAATCAATCTAATTAATGAATTAATTTGTTATTGCAGTGCACTCTTCGAATTAAATACGCCGCCAAGTCCTGGTGCAGTTTCTTTGGAGGAGACTGATAAGGAAGCAGAAAATGTCTGTGATAACGAAGACGCCGTGCGCAGACGGTCTTCGTCACGCAATAGACCAACGAGCCACGCACTCTTAGGCAGCTTCGAAGAATCTGCACTCAACGGCAGATTAGAACCGGTATCCACCGTGCATGGATTCACTGCGGAAATCGGCGCCAGCGGTTCCTTCTGCCCGAAGCATCGAAAGCTTCCAGTCACTGTGTTCTTCTATACGCTCGGAGATAACGATAAAGTATCATCGCCGTATCTTGTAAGTTCAAAGTTAAAATTTATTTTTCAAAATCTAAATTAATTATTAATTATAACATTGATTTTAAAACAAATAACTTTCCAAGTTTGCATTTTCAAAATAATCTTTGATTGCTCAAATTGTTATAATGATAACAGTAAAAGAGTTGACCTTTAGGAACAATATAAAATTATTGCTGTGGTTTTTATTTATTGAGATTAATTAATTAATTATTTAATTAAGTTTCTCTCAAATGTTATAATAATCTTAACGATTTTATAATAGTTTATCTTTACAATAAAAATTAAATTTTAGGTTTATTATAATACTAGCGAATATTATATGAATAGTTTATAATATACAGAGTTTTTCAAAAGTCTGCAAATATTCGGATATGTCGAATAATACACTCAAAAATGAGTTAAAGAAGGCGGCATATATGATCATTTTAAAAATAAAATAAAAATGCCCGTTTTTAACTATTGCTTGGGGTTCTACTACGTATGTTGAACATAAATTATAATTTTTCTGAAATGTTTCAGGCTCATATAAATTTAGGGAAGAAAGGTTATCAGGTGCCGCGAAGTGGCACCATTCAAGTGACTCTTTCGAATCCTTTGGGCACAGTTGTCAAAATGTTCGTAGTTCTTTACGATCTTTCCGATATGCCTCCACGATCTCACACTTTTTTACGTCAGAGAACATTGCGTGATAAGACATTGCGCTACCTCATTCACCTTAGGTACGTGGTTTCTTATTAGTTTCATACATAGAAACATTCGAAAATAATAATATTTAATCTTAAAGCTGCACATTATATTTCAAAATTTAAGTTTAGTTATAAAAAATAAAAAATTGTACTGTCCAATATAATAATATCTGCCAATGTGACAAATATATATGCAACGTCGTAGACGTTACAATAAATGAATGTAATGTACTTCAATTGCTTTAGTAATACACGTTTACTTTTTTATATTTTGTTATTTTAAGTTATCTACAGTCAGCATCGATTTAGTTAAGGATTTTAAAACTTCCCATGTGAAAATAAAACATATGTGGCTGCCATATATGGACCATACGAAAGAACTCATATATGAAATGGATCTGAAACATATATGGCTATATATAAATTTCTGTGGATATATATGAACATCATATATGTTTCGGGAGTTTTCATATATGAATGCTGCAAACTTATATGTCAGCCATGAGACATATATGTTTCATTTTCCCATGGTTTTATATTATTTTTGTTGAATAGTTACAATTATAATTAAGATATAATTATTATTTATTATATTTTACAAATGCAAATAAATAAACGTCTTAAGACAAGAAAACAGAATCAAAATTTCAATGCGAAACATTTGATTTCAGATTTATGTCGGGTAAGTCTGGAAAGATCTATTTGCACACAGACATCCGCATGATTATTTGTCGCAAGTCAGACGTTGACACGGCGTCCGATTTCGCGTCGGAGCCACCGAAGGAACTGCGGAGTTACATCCACGGTCCAACGAATCCTAAATTTTCGCCAAGGTGCTGAGCCACGTGGCTCTTCCCATGGGGTTGTTGTCAACCGCTCCGCCCGCCCAGTCCACTTCACATCTAGCCGACTCGCAGCAGCACCCGGATCCTCAAATGACCGGACACGAGACCGCGACGGACGAGCGCGCAGGCAGAGACAATGGGAAAGGCATACTGAGGAGGACAACTCAAGTTCGAAGGTCAAACCCCGTTTATCCTATAGTTCAACCAAAAGACGAACCAGGAAGCATAAGAAAAACCGCTGCAAATCGTCGGCGATTCTTTTTCAACTTTGTCCTTTCCTAAGCGTATAACAAAAGTCCGACAGAGGGCGCGTTATAACAGGAAATAAGAGTCGAAGGGCGCAAACACATTGTTCCCTTTCTATTTTTCGGTTTTCTCCGGCGATGAGTCGCGAATAAACACTAGATGATCTCCTTAGAACGCCATTCTCTCGACGTATTGTTATAAATACAGTAATGTACAAGCGTAAGATTGTTCATGTGGGATGATACTGCCATGTATGTAGCACCCTGCGATCTATATAATAATATCGCGTCTACGTATATACGTTTGTGTATGTGCGTACATGCACGTCTAGGGGCGCGCCGCCCGCACGCACCGCTTTTGTTTGATCCCTCAAATTCAAAGTCCACGGACGGCATTGCAGTTGTAATCAAAAAGAGAAGCGGTCCGTGCAAGCGCTACCATCCCTGGCGAAACGACGATTACACTTATGAAACAAGAACACATTTTTGTGTCTGTAGCACTGTGATGAAAATATAATAGATATGAAAGAAGAAAAGATAACGATTATACAAAGTAAATATTTGCGTAGCATAGACACTCTAGTTTAATATTCTAACGTCTTTGGAACGTCATTACTAACTGAACAATTATCTAGGCATAACGTATTTCTTAATCGCATCATTCAAAGCTCATCGTTTCTCTCTTCAGACAAATTCGGCGCGAAATTGTGTAAGGCCGCTTGACGTCCTCGAAAGAATTTGCTCTCGGTGTTTCAAGTAACGTTTAGGTAATTGTTGAATTATTTTGAATTTGTTTATCACGTAAAGTCTATTCTTTTATTTATTTGGTCTGTTAGTCTGTGGATAGTGAACGATTCGCTTTCATTTGTTATTTAATTATGATTATTTGTTGTGTTCAAAACAGTTTTCGGTTTTGTTATTCTTTTGTAATTGCAGCAGGGTCAATTTTTTTATTTCGTTTCTGTGCCGAAAAGAAATTCAACAATCAAGACAAAATCAAAATTGAATCTATTTTATCATCGTCATTTCGTTTGTAGGTGGAACCAAGAGTTATATAAGAAATTTAAATAAAGCTACTTATTACAAACATTGCACGTCCATTGTGTAAGTAAAAAAACGAAGCAGTAGAGCAATATATAGATATACTATGTATACATATATGGGAATACGACAAACAAGACAAAGAAATAAAAGATTATTTTGATTCAAGGCAATAATAATATTTTGTGAAACGAAAAATGTAAGTCACGTGTAAAAACAGGAGAATCCCCAAACATAAGTAAGAGGAAAAAGATGACAAATGTGATTTCGCGATTAGGATTTGTTCGATCTGTTGGTTTCGTAGAATGTTATACAGATATTAAATATATACACTTAACAGCAAGGGGAAATGGTGTGAAATCACTGCCATGCTGGATATATTTTATAGCATTGTTTAATGTTAACGCGGCAAGATTCACGACGATCAACCAATTTCGAGTTCAGTTTAATTGAAAGTATTTGTAATTTGTTGGTATTTCGATTATCTCAAAGTTGATGCGGTTCAAATTCATACCAATTCGATTAGCATAGGATTATCGAAGTACCAAATTAACGAGATATGATAAGTTTATGAATTAACTTTCGAAATTTACAGTAATTCATGGGATGCGAAATTTATTTTAATTATATACGATTTATGTTAAAGTTTATTATACGTTATATTCTTTTTCTGCAAATAATGAACTTGTAAATCAAAATAAATATTTTAACATATTAAAAAACTAAATAATGTATTTTATTTGTGAACCTCAAGTTTTTCCTCTCTGTAAATTTTCCTTTAAAAATAATATTCTTTTGCCTATGGATAAGGTTTTCCACGCAATTTATTTTTTCAAAATATTTCCGATGAGTAAAGATAGAGATATAAAATTAATAAACGTCAAGCGAATCTTTAATATATATGCTTCAATAAAAGTGTTAAGAAGAAACTATATCGTTCCAATAAGTAAACAACTTATTAAAATAAAAGTAAGTTTCACTTAAAATTGCTCAATCGTAGTTACATATTTCAATTGAGGTAAATTTGTTAATTCATCAGAATTTCGACGAAAGAAAATTATATAAAAATATTGCATTTTAACAAAATGTTCATTCCTTTAAATATTTATCAGAACATACTATTTTTATTTCAATTTTAGCGGACAAATAATATTTTGAATTCAGCGCATTTTTAGCGGGAAATCTTGTATCACTATACCTTCATAATTTTGTATGGTTGGTAATTTGGTTTCGATCCGTTTGAATTTCATTACAATCAAAGAACTCAGATATTTAATCTTTGATTACAATCCTTTTAAAGTTACATGTTCTCATTTCCGATTTGTCATCTCGAAACGAAAAGAAGATTTCGATGAAATTTGAACGAAACGAAATGAAATGAAATATTTAAAAGATCACAATCTCACCAGTGCTGCCAGATCCTTGCGAGCGTGTTGGTGCACACTCACATGTTCTCTCTCGCACGCATCGTTTCTTTTTCTAAATAAAATAGTTGGGCAAACAAAATTGAGAAATTGAATCTTCCTTAGCATTTAAGCAGTGCCGGCATTGCATGTTTCGGCCACCCTGGACAAACATTTCTTTAGCGCCCTTCTCATTCAATTAAGTTTTAAGTAAAATTCAATTTTTACTTAAAGATATG
>JABFPK010002346.1:0-10288 GCA_022817445.1 Habroteleia sp. ZL-2020
GTTTTTTGATCTTTGTAAATATCACGACAGAGATATATGAAATTGAGCACGATAGAAAATGCTACCATTGTAAAGTTATGCACAATAAGAGGCACCTTTTTTGTCGGATAATAGAAATAGATAGAAATGTTCATTATGAAAGCGTTATAAGCTACATGAGTTGAAGAAGCATTTTACAAAGGTTTTTAATTTCTATTTGTTACAGTGAATTTGTTCAATAGATAAGAGAAACATTTGAAACTTGAATAGAGCTGGGATAAATATATATTTAATCTATTCAAATTTACATTTTTATTGTATAGTTTGTATTTACTAAATTGTTGACTCCATATTAATAATTGGATAAAAAATATGCTAGTAACTGCAATAATAATGCGGTTAAATGTGCAAACATTTGCATATATGTTCAGTAAAACGGTTTTGTTTCATATTTTTGCAATTGTTTGTTATTAACTGTAATTCGCGCATTTATTAAATCATGTAAATATTCTTTACGTGAAAATTTAGCCAAGTATATATATATATTTAATTGACAGATATAATTCTAGAAATAAATTGCCGAACCTTAAATATTATATTCATTATTGAAAAGAAAATGTGCGCGAATCAAACAAAGATTTGCGGCATAGCTCAGTTTTGTGTTCACTGCGCAGCAAACTTGAGCTCAAGAATTGTCTGCTAATTATGCGCAGTACATCGGTCTTGTACATTGCGATATATCGTTAACTTGCGCAGTGAGATATTTTGCAATTAATGATTCGATTGTAATAATTAATTCGACCAAAAATATATAAATAAAACAAAAGTTCCATGAAGAATTATTATTTTCATTATTATTATTACTATTATTATCATTATTATTGTTATTAAGTACTCGTCGAATGATAGGGCAAAAAATTAGCAATAGCGAGGATTTAGTACTATTTTGAATTGTCCAATTTATGTACCAATATTTACGCAATAATTAAGTCACACGATTATAAGAGAAGATAGTAAAACACTGGTAAACACCACGTCGCTTAAGTCATGCAGTCATGAAACACGCTGTAGAACCAATAGAAACGTCCTCGAAGATTACGTTTAATATTGTTAAATGTAACAATATGTGCTTAACAATATGGAAATGGAAAAGTTTAGAGAAAATAATGAACATTAGAGGGTTATGTGATAGCGAAAATAATTGTGGCGAATCCAGGAGTTACATGGGATCAAAGTATGGATTTTCATGAGAAGTCTCCGTTCTGAGTAAGTACGATTGTATTGAGTTAACCGATAATTTTTTATCAGTATAATTTTGTATGCATTCGACCAGGTTTCTCGGCTTCAAAATTTGACAAATACATTTTTAATACAACTTTAATACTTTATTTTACCAAAATAGTTTAGTGTTATCACAAATCCCTATGGTATCATGTGCAAAATAAAAATATTTTATAAAATATGAAAAATATTTTTGTTGTAAAATCTAGAGGGCAAGCGGACTTTTAATTTAAATTTCAAATAAAATTACACTTTTATATATATACATATTTTACTACAGTAACATTGTGGAATAGAAACAAAAATTTTAAATATATTCATTTATGCACAGAAAGAAATTCAAACCTTGGAATTACAATTTTTGGTTATAAGAATTTTATAAACCATTGTTAAATTTTCAATTGATTTATCTTTAGAAATCCAAAGATTTATGCATTAATAACTTTTTAAATATAAAAAAGCTAGCTTTTTTATATTTTCTTCAGATTTTACTCATAAATTTACTTTCGTTTAAAATATATTTAGTTAACTAACTAAATCTACTTCAAGATATATTCTAAATCAATTATTCGTTAAATGATTTTGGTGTTGTCTATTAAATTTTATAAAATTATAAATTGCATTTTCTGCTATCATTCCTTGAGATTATATTACTTTAAAGCATCTTGAATTCTTAATTAAAAAATGATTAAAATTTCTTTGAGTGCAGCTGTTAAAAAGTTTCAAACTACATGTGCATAAACATTTTATTTTTAATCCTTGACTTTAAACATATAATATAAATATTTATATAATATTACAATACATAATTATTATTATTAATATAATTAATTATTATATTTATATAGTCAATTTTTATAAATTGATATATTCATCTTCATTATTAAACACATATATTTATATTAATATGAATTTTTAATATCTTGTAATTTATAATGTTAATAATAATTATAATTAATTATTATTTATTTTGTCTACTTTTGTTATAAGATTGATAATCACATTGAAAAAACAGCGTGATAAATGATACTTTTTGTAAATCATTCCTTGTTATCAAATCATATACGTTATTTATATATATGTAAAGATATATTATGTCTTATATTTTTCAGTCACGAATGGAGTAAAATCTCATACTTCCGGATTTATTTGTCTATTACATTTTAATTATTACTCAAAGCAAACCTTGCTTGCGATAATATTTTATTAAACTTTCATATAATTTAAGTTTGGTTAATTTTTAATGTCTATTTTACTATTAGTATATGTCTGATATGATTTTATATAGTTTATAGTGATTTTAGTTAAATACATTCATTTTATTCTGTCTTATATATATTTAATTCTTTTACTTCTCCATACCCTTTTTACCTTTCATCTATAGACACACTTTTAATTTGTAACAATTAAATTAATGTAATTACATAAAATTAAGTAAAAGCAAGAACGTATATATGTATAATATTTACACAATGAAATGTTAACTGAATTTAATGTATTTTATATGTTAAAACTAACAAAATATAATTATAAAAAATATGGTAGTGGTGGCAAAAGGCATTTTTAGGGGAAAAGAGAAAATTATATTTTGTTAAATATATTAATTCAAATTATTATCATTGAATTTAAAACAAAAATTTCAATTTCAAAATTTTGAATCATTATTCAAAAGTCAGCTTGTATTTCTAGCCAAATGATTTATAAATGGTTTTTATAAATGTTATAACATTTTTACGGTACAATTTTATTTCCACTACAAATAAAACAATTAAACAAAAATGTATCTTTATAAGTATACAGTGAAAAAATATATAAAAAATATGTAAAAATAGGATGTAATTAATTTTAAAAGAATTTTAAATGAGAATCCGTTGTTATATATACACCCTGATCTGATATATTTCATCTTATTATTAGATTATATTATATGTTATCGAAAATTTGTTAGTAATGTATATTTATAAGTAATACAATAACAATAAGCAGTATTTACCAATTGAGTGATTTTGCAATTTTTGACTTTATAAATATTATGTAATATATATTGCATAAAACAATAACAATAATTAAAAAACATATGTCATTATAAATAATATTTATTACAATACAATAATATAATACATACGTAAATAATTAATTTTTTATTTCAAACACAAATTCCAAAAACAAAAATCCAAATGACGAGCATAACGTACGTATTAACTACTTAACTATCAATGCAAATTATGACTTCATCTATAATATGGAAGTTAATTAAACGCGAAATATGTTCACAACTTTTTACTCAAAATTATTCATTTTTCTATAGAATACACTTCATCTAGCAAGTTTAATACAGCATACTAACACGCCTTATGTATAATTATTCATTCATATATATTTTTAATCAAATTCATTTTCTAGACGATAAATATTGTTGATTTAATAAACATTTTGTTGATTTCGTATTTATTATTAATTCATAAATTGTTTAATGAATTTCAGGTTTTGAATGCACGAAGAAAGATAATTCGTTATATAAAGTATTGGACAGAGTATATAAATCAGCAGTATTCAATTTTTATTTTGATTTTCACAAAAATAAAGAGACAGACAGATAATTAAAAACTATATTTTTATATATGAATAATTTTATTTATCATTTTTTGTGGCGGAGTATAGAAGAAGATCATGATCATGATTTGTCTCGCTATTCTTGCGGTCATCGTAGCATCGACTATTGCTGGATACCTTGGATTTTAAACATTCAATGCAGGTATGAAATATTTACTGTATTCACGTAGTAACAATTAAATATACCAAAAATATAAATAAATATATTTGGCTTGTTTCTTACTTTATTATTAATAACGATCAACTAATCTCTTTTGAAATATAAATTATTGTCAATATTTTTTATTACCTTGATAGAACATAATAAGAACGCAACACAAGAACCGATTTCAGAAAATGGAATCATAGTTGTAAAGTCTCTCTTTTGATTTAAAAATTAAAAATATATTTAATTGGTAAAGGTGAATTTTTATCTCCACTAAAAACGGTCTGAAACCATGTCATCTTACATACAATTTTGCTTTGATCATAAATCTGGAACAAATTAAGGCGGTAAATATAATAATTAAAATAATAAATATTAATATTTCTATATTAAATCATAGTTGATTATATTTTACATGTAATCAAATGTGTTAATTAGTAAATGTGATAACAAATAGTCCCTCTATTTTTAATTGATAACATTAAGAAGTTTAATATGTAATGGAATCGATAATAGAGAAGTTTAAATGTAAACGTTCTATTATCAATTGATAAGCAGCGGATGACAGGAAATGTGTTAACGAACGATCCAATTAATTTTAATGAAGATAGAATATAAAATAAAGTAATTCATATATAATACAAAATGTATTTGATATTTCTATATAACTTCATCTTCAACGATAATTATATTTTTATATTCATTTTAAAATGTATTAAAATTATTTTTATAATCAATGCATTTATACAGATAAAGGATAATAAAAATATAAATGCAATTTTAACCACTAATCTAATTTTCAAAATAACTCACAAATATAAATTATAGTGATATAGAAGTTAAATAGATATTGTATTAGAGGTAGATATAAATATTGATAATAAGAGAGAAATAATAGTGGTGGTTATGTGTGCTATTTAAAATAATATAAATAAATTAAGAGTTGAGTTTTAATTGTACACCAGAACATTCAATGATCCTGCACTGAAGTATTTGCACAAAAAAGTATACTAAATTTTCATATAATGCTTAGAAAAGCCTAACTGTATAACAATATTCAACAATTTCTAAATAAGTGTACAAAAGATAATAACTTTTTTTAATAATTTACATTAAATTATTAATTGTGCGTATATTTTATTTAAAATTTTCTGCAGATATTTTGATATAGTGACGCTTTTTGAACTATGCACAAATTTAGTACACTTTTTTCTCGATGCAAATTAATATAATTCGATTTCTGAATAAATCAATTAAAATATATATTTGAAAACTAACGAAACCTATGTTTTTTAGAGGAAAGTCTGGGAACGTCGAGCGCTCTCGCAATGATTTGCCTACACTGTTATAGCTATACGGCGTCGCTGTATACGTTCCCACGCATATCGTCCGAATCACTGGAACGTCAAGCTCCGCTCTGATTTAACTTACACCACATCTTGATCATCTTCGTCATCGGCTTCACCATCTGAACAGGCAACAACAATATTCAAAACTCTTTAAATTGGAACCCGGAAGAAGTTCCCACGCATTCGACGTCGCGTCATCGTCAGTTGGATCAATCAACGAGGTCAGGCGAGCCTTCGTCAAGAAACATCGCATCATAATCGTAGATAGTAGTCTAGGAGTTAAAACGATTTCTTTGAGATATATTTTATATCGGGCATATAATAGCTTAACGCAGTCATTTTAGGACGAATCGCGCGAACCAGTCAAGTGACAGTTAATATGTAATAATATATTCATATATACACACACACTCTTAAATAGAAAAAGAGAAAACCAGGAGAATAAAACAATTGAGAGCGAAGGAGAAACCAAATCATGCAAGTAAAACCGTTTGATCAATAATTGTCGAAATATACAGACACGTCCTGCAATTGAGTACGAACCACAATTATTGAGCAAACATTGCGACATTTGTTATCCGGGCCGCTGATATATTCGCATGCATGTATGTATACGTGTATATGTATGTATGCGAGGGTGTGCAGATGCACACGCCTGTATGGGTGGGTAGAATAGTCACATTCTTCTCCTCCCATTCATTAAACAAACGCAAACAAATGCATGGTCCTTTGTTCGACGGTGCAGGTTACGGTAGAGCTTCTCGATTCAGCGTATTTTATCATTGATTCGGTCGAGAATTTGCGAAAAACGGCACTAAACCAGCTAGCCCACTTCGTTGACTAGAAATCATATTTCCGCTCATTTCTCTAAAATGTCCCACTCGACCTCTGACGATCTCTTTCAGACAGTCCGTAGTCCTATTCCTCTTAGTCTTTCTAAACAGATATCTTTTAATCAAAATGTAATTTCGTATCACACCATCCAGTTAAACTTGTTCTCGTTAAAATAAAAGTTGTAAACTATTTCCTAAGATTTTTAATCTCGTATTATAATAATTTCAGTTAATGTGAATATAAAGTCGAAATTAAATTCTCAGACAAAACGACTGTGTTATTTGAATTATTTGAAGTTAAACGTTATAAACCAAGTAATTTTTAATTTGAACTGCTGACTATCATTGATGTTATTCAGACTGCTCTACCGTTCCATTGATTCTATAATAGCAACATGCATTTTGTTTCTTTCCTAACGCACGTTTCCGTGCGTTGCATATCTTTACAGAAAGAAGTGCATGGTCCCCAAGATCAAACAGAATTGAATTGGAGAGAATAAAAAACAACATCAAATATATTGTGTGAACCATACACATAACAAGATCGCCCTAAGAACCGAAGGAAAAGACGCATTTTGCTGTAGCAATAAATAATATATAAACATAGGCATTACGAAGAAATAAAAAATATAAATGATGAAGAGCTAGATGTGTAAGAAAGCCTCACGAAAGGATACCATAATTCCGAAATGTGTATCTATTACGTAATGTATAGTTAGATGGCATGAATTAAGACAAGAAATGAATACATGCAGCATAACAAGCCAATAAGGGAAAATAATTAAAATGATGTTATGACATTTTGTTGAGATTATTATATGATCGTTGAGATAAATACGATTTCTGAGTGACCGTGGAGAAACGTTCAATGAGAAGAGCTTTTTCGCGAGCTCGTAATGATTGGAATAAATTTACAGGATGAATGTAATTTTAATTTATTGCTTTGTTTAATGCAATATTAAAACGTGCCTATAAAATTTTGAATCATTTTCACGTGAGAAGTCTCTTTTATTTTATTCCATTTACATTATGTAATTTAATTTTAAACGTACTGAAATTTCAAATCTTTACGAGTTCGCCGAGAAAACGGAAAATTACGAAACTTTAATTGGTTGGACTAGTACATATTATATTCAAAGTTATATAAATTAAAAACGTCTTGTATTGTACAGAAAGTGTAATTGTTAGTCTAGGTAGCTATGTTATAATCTATTACTCGAATCCCATATAAATAACACAAAAGAATTGACAGAAAAGTAATATAATTGTATAACGGATGCAAGCAGTGAAAACTAAAATTTTCAAAATTCATCGATGGCGTTTTGTCGACTCGCAAAACCCTAGCATAATTACAGAAATCATAAATGAATCTATTATCTGAAGTTCGTAACTTTATTGGTGTAAATTTTTACTGCGAGATATTAACTGAAATAAAAATATTTAATAACAACTAAAAACAATGCACAATATAATGCGAACTCAGACTATTGCAATTATTCTTCGTTACTCAAGCTAATAATAATAGATATTGATAGATAGTGGTTTTAATATTTAAAAATTTTAATATTGAGCAACGAAGTCAATTTTGATTGATCTTCGATCGTATATTTATCTGCGTTAACCGTTTAGTGCATTAATTCGAATAGGAATACTTTTCCTTAAAAATTTATCGAGATAATGTTACAAACTTCAATTATATAAAGTTAATTAAGGGGTAAACGCCGATACCAGTATAAAAGAGGTCATGCGTTTTGCGAAGGGAGAAGATACAAAATGTATTCCCATGCAATCGAATCGATTCTCGATAATTCTATTGTTTTTTTCGAATTTAAAATTTGAATTGTTAATATGTCGAAAATCGAATCTATTGCCGGAGTTCTTTGAGAATAGAACGATTAGTACTGAATATTAGCTGACTCGATCAATACTATTTTTTTTTCTTCTTCTATGTACACAAAGACTTCTCTTCGATGAAAGTAACATATTAATATACAGTTCTTAAGTATATCATGACAAAACAAAAATTATATTTCATTTTCTTATTAAGAAAATAAAAGCTAGGTGCTTTATCTAGACGATAACTTCATCAATTTCTGTGAGATATAATATAAATATTAAAAAATAACTACATAAGTATGTTGCTTTTATAAAAAGTAATTATGTTTTAATAATATACGAACGTTTACTTATTGGTCGTTATTTGTATAATCGAAGTACTTATAGTGCAATAATCTT
Organism: Habroteleia sp. ZL-2020; assembly: GCA_022817445.1. Lineage (NCBI taxonomy): Eukaryota > Metazoa > Arthropoda > Insecta > Hymenoptera > Scelionidae > Habroteleia > Habroteleia sp. ZL-2020. Next base: position 8,436 of record JABFPK010002346.1, read on the forward strand.
AATTTCATTCTATAAACTATCATTTTGGCAAACAAAATGACATTTTCTTCTTCTTAATGAACAGACTGCATGTAAGAACAAAAATTATCTTGATGTATGTAATAATGTATAAATTCATAAAGATAATACATTCTTTAATAATATTTAAGGTTGAAAATGAATCGCAATTAAGATAACATAATGATCTTAATCTTCCAAACATGAAAGTCAAAAATATCGTTTCTGTAAATTTTAGTATATATCATAAGTAAACAATTTGATTTTACGTAACTTTTTACAAAAAAATCCCCGGTACACACAATTGAGTAACCGTTTGCTTAAAAAATTGTCCTTTATAGTATACGTTTAAGAATATATTATATATATTTCAAATTAACTTCGACATTGGCGTAGGCAAATGTTATCTTAAAATTCGATTTCATTCGAACTTAAATACCTGTAACTAATAACATCAAAATCGAGACACTTCTCCCTCTCGCCGTCACAGAAAATCCAACAAAATCTTCTTGAACAATTTTTTCTGGTGTTACTCTGTATGTGTGTGTGTCGATTTCGTCATTATACACATACCCTATTTACTATGGACATTCACGACCGATCCCGAGTCGGTTCGTTACTTAAGATATAAAAAAATACCAAAGAAAAATAATAACAAAAATAAAACATAAAGAACTTCGGGTGTTTCTTTTGTACATTTTCAGTGTGATTAACAATTATATTTAATTAATGAAAAATTATGATTATCGTTAGATTATACATAATAATAACATAAAGTAAAATTCTGAAATAATATAATATGACGGAGAGCACCACCAGGAAACGAGACGTCGATTGTTTATCAGTCTCTGTCAAATCCACCTCTGATAATATCAGTTTGTATGAAAGACGGCGCGTCGTTGGGAATTCGGAACAAATAGTTAGATTGTATGCATTTATAACCGACTCCAGTGGTGTACTCCGTGTCTAGCGGGTCATTGGCACACCACAAATTCTAGTCAGAGCTTTATTATAGCTCCGTCGTATAGAGCGAATGAGAACGAACGACAGTTGTAGCATGAGAATGTGTGAATGATCGTAAGATGAAAGAACAAACGTTATAGGGCTTAAATTTAATCTCAAATCCTAGCGTAGTATATAGCAATTCTCGTAATAGGAATTGAATATAAGCAGAAAAAGAGAAGAGATAAGAAGAGTAAACAAGACAAATGAAGAATACAAAATCAGTGCGTTAATTTCATATTGATAGATAAGTTAACGAATAATTGTTAAATATTGTATCGGTGCACAATCGACTGCGTATTCGTATAAAAAGATAAATTTGGCCTAAATACTGTTTACATTCAAGACGATATGGTTGATCAGTTAACTGCTTTTATTGCCATCTCCATGTTTTTACAGTTGTTCTATCTTCTCGGTGTGTAGTAGGTTACTCGATTTTATCATCGGACTGTACGATTGTCGTGTCGATAGTGCGACTATGGGAAATGGTGAATCCGTTTCTCGCGCTTTTGCTTTCGCGTTCAACGTTCAAAGAATGAACAGCGAATATCCGGACACTTTTTACTTTCGATTAATCGACAGTTTCATATCACTAAAAGATAGTGAGATTTAAATGTACTTGATAAAATACTGAAATAAAAATCTCTCGATTCAAACGGTTGAGAAAAATTAACCTTTTGACTCCCAGACATTAAATTTATCGAACCATTGTTCTGTCATTTTTTTACTCTATAATTTATTTATTTCAAATATATTGTAATAGTTTATTTTTTGCATAAATGCTTTGAAATGCAATTTATTCAAAATTAATTTAATTTCTTAGTACATTTAATATATTTTGTAGATATATAATG
>JABFPK010002350.1:0-10283 GCA_022817445.1 Habroteleia sp. ZL-2020
AAAATGTACTTAGCTTGCCCAACTCTGGTTTAAGGTATATCCTCACCTTGATAACCAAGATAGTAATTTATAATTCTTTTTTCTCCGTGTATATATTGAAACTATAATATATTATGAAATGATATTAAGGAATACAGATATATAAATATAGTTATATATATATGGATATTATATATATATCATTCAAGTATTCTTTTCTGTTTATGTTTGAAAACGACAAATTATTACATTTAATTATATAGTATTAAATACATTGCATATCGTCGGATTTTTTAATTGACAAACGGTAGCCATGTTGAGTCATAAATAAGTCAATCGTGGGACGTCCATAAGTGATAACGACGGTTTCGCGTTTGAGCGACAGCCAATATTCAACGTCAGAAAACAACGGCCTAAGACGGTTGACAGCTGAGACGAGGCAACGCAAGAAAAGACGAAGGTCACGCAGGTTCATAAAAGCGAGCCTTTGACATTAGTAACGCCGTTGTGATCATCGTCTTTTCTGTTTTCTCTTTCTCTCTCCGAACTATAAAAAACGTGGAATGCCAGCGTGAAGAAAATTTTTCATCTTCTCAAAATTTTTTTCCATCCACACCTTAACCATTAATTTTTCGAATCAATACGACCAGTAATAAATTTTTTCTTCAAAATTTCATTTTTTAATATTTCCGACTGCTTTGCTTACGCGGAAGCGTCGACTCGTCATCAGTCGATTCAATTTTAAACGGCATTTGTTACGCGTTCGTTAGCCATTAGCTTGCCATTATCTCGGAACGAATTTGTTCCGCGAATCATGAACCAAACTGTGTCGCCAAATCGCCGATTCGCTTCCCAATGACTCGGAAGTTGATTCCGCGTAAAAGACATTTAGTGTCCTCGTGAAAAGCACTCATCGTAAACCTAACGGTAAGACTTCTAAACATAATTTTACGCTTCGTCTTTTCGGGTTTCGACATTTTGACACCCGCGCGATTGTTTCGTAAATCGTTTCTGAAAGCATGGGGAGGAGATTTTTCAAAACGGACAATTTTTCAACAAATGTATAATGCATCATAATTATGGTCGAAAGTATGACAAATTGAGGTAAAGATAGTAAAATATTTAGTCGTAAAGTCGTATTGTGAAACGAACCACTATAAAATTTTTAATTGAAATTCAACGTGTAATTATTAGGCTTTCTTTATTACCTATGAGCAAACGTAATGTGAGAAATATTACGCATCGATACTTTTCATAATGTAAAGATACGCTGGGGATAAAATGTTTTATGTTATTAATAATAATAAAATTAATAAGTCACGAAATAACGTTGGCTCGTTTAGACACAAAATGTCTCGTTTATTTGAGTATCATTTCTACTTAATCATTAAATATGCTACATTTTACTTTTTATTGGTATCGTTAAATATTTAAAGAAATAAATTATTGTAATGCAAATTTAATGTTTAAAGTTAATAAAAGTATCGCAATATTATATTTTTCTGCATTTCAATTATTTTGTTCAATTTTTTGACATTCCCTTCATTACCGTGTATAAAAAAGTCAATTCCAACTTGGCTTTTTTCAACTATTTCATATATACGATGTTCGTCAAATTTTAATTTAAGCACTAACATAATTTGTGATAAATAAATTTGAATAATTTATAAAAAAAAGTAACAGTGCAAAGGTCGAAACGTGGTTCGCAGATCAAAATTTAAGTAATAATTTCTCGTGTAAATTCTTGGAGGTCGCACGAAACCAGTTGATCGCTTCTTAATTGGAGAAAACCGACAAATAACGCAGTCCGATTAAACGAGATAACGCTGGCGAAGTCGGCGAGCATCTCTAAGTGGTACTTTGCAGTCGCTACCGGCAGTGGTGGATGCCACAGGAGCTTCTAATTGTCAAAATGGAGCAGCACAAGCGACTCCTTCCGAAAACTATACCAAAAGACAAACCCAAATATACAGCTAAAAAATTTGGTTCGTGCACGATCCAGAACAGAAGCTCACTCAAATTAAATAATTACATAGGAATCTATGTGCGAGCATTAAGTAAACAATTTTCGGACGCCTTTTCAACGTGCATCATTTTTTGGCCAATTAAATCTATTATTAGATTTCAATTTTGTTCGGATTGTGCATTTTGGAGTAGGATTTTTTTTCTTGCGTACGATCAAGTATAATCTTTTAATCATTCCAAGTACGCTGGTTACAAAACTTTTAAAATAATTTATTATATTGATTTTAAAAGTGTGCGTTAATTTTAAATATCAAAATATATTTTTTGATATTTGTACGTATTTTTTCATTGAAGCTGATGAAAAGAAATACACTTTAATTTTTAATTTATATAATAATTCATATGATATTTTCAATATAATAAAAATAATTATGTAAAACATTGTAAAATTGTCTGTATATAAAAATATATAAATATGTTTTATTTTTTTATATTTTGATTGTTATAATTGAAATATTTGTTTTTGTAATTTAAATTGACGTCTAACGACTGATAAATTGTCAATTTTTATTAAAAGTACTGAATGTCCTTGTTCCAGAATTAATTAATTTCCGTTTGATATTTTGTGCTATATATAATTTTTGAAAATGAATCAAAATTTATATTTCCAATATTAATAAAAATTAAATCAGCCGAATTTAAATTAAGACATTTTATCTTTAGTTCAGGTCAGTGTAGAAAGTCTGTGCTGACTCATTGTATTTCCAATTGAGAATAACCCGGAAATACCATAACAATAAGTTTTTTAGGGATTATTCAGTATCCGGGTTTACTTTTCTAAGATCAAGATATAAAATTCCGAAATATTTTACGAAATTATACATGGTTTAAACGCTTCGTTTTAAATGCGAACAATTACTGATATATTACTTTAATCGTTAATTTATACATATAATTATAAAAATATTGTTTTTAAAAGAGCGTTGATTTCGCTTACAAGATCATAGCAACAATTCACGAACGATTTTATGACTTCTGTGACCTTAACTTTTCCAACTAAAATTTTTTATAGTCCATTATTTTTTATTACAGTTCCATTTTGATGCGATTTCTCAAGGAAATGCAATTTTCATGCATAATACGTCACTTCCAGGCGTTATTTGACGTAAACTTTTGTATGAAGGTCGCTGAAAGTCGATGAAGTTAAGTATTTCGACTACCTGAGCACTTTTATTTCATATCTATGCGTAAGTCGACACTGCATGCGAGGATCGTGTTACATCAATGTGGTTCTCGACACGTTCAAGATATGGATAGGCTCATGCAAGATGCTTTGAATTGTTTAACAGTGCAAACGATACAAAGCTCGATGCTTTGAAAGAAATTACAAATTAGCAACATTATTCAAGTTCAATTTGCTTCCGAACATTTTCGCTCGTGATGAATTTAAACTCATTATGTACACAACTTATATATAATTCAATATAAGTTAAAAAACAGCAATAATTGCATTATCTATTAAAATAATGTCTTCTTTACATTATTTCTATTTATTATAAATATTATCTTCCATAATTGAAAAAGTAATTCTATCCCATTTCTGTGCACAAAATATGTAAATTTTTTCACCTTGCTCTTTGTTTAATTTCAGGTAGTGATGAAAAAATTGTAATTAGTGAAACGAATATCCACAAATTCATAATTCGCCGAGATATGAGTAGGACCCAAATGCTTTTATAGTAATAAATTAGCGACGCATCAGTAACATCTAGACTTTTCTATCACGACGTGAAATTGTGCATAATATATTACCCAATTTATGAAGATAACCTTACAACATTGCCACGTATCAGCGCGCCGTTGGAGACTCAAGGGGAACACTAAAGCAATAAATCCCCTGATTTGAAGAATTTTCGACCTCGGTAACCTTTTTTGTCCGTGGAAGGGCGCGCACAAATAACTTCTTCGGTGGCTTTCGAGCATGCATTTTGATACGATCCCGCGCGTATAATTTAAATGTCACCACTTTTCCGGCCACGATTCTTCTGCTATCGTAATTTAAAACGCAACACAAAACGTCTTTCATGACGCTCATCAAGATAAGGACAAATGGATGATGACCGAACTTTGGTTTAGTTTGTTTTCGATAGTATCGACAACACAGTAACGTTTTGAATTTTAAGTCATTTTAATTGACAGCTTCGATGTAAAAATAAAGCGGGTTGATTGCGATGTTAAAATGATTGGAAGCGCTCTGTTCGAGTTTAGAGAGATAATGAGCAGTGACAAGATTTCTGGAAAACATTTTCTAGATTATTTGAGATATATCGTTTTGGTTTAACGAATGGGGAGGCTTTAAAAAATAAGTTGTTTTCGAACGAACGAGATTTTTAATTTATTATCTGTACATTTTCAGATATCTTTTTGTGATATATAAAAATTGATTGGTGTGAGTGGATTGTAATGTTAATAGATTATGATTCTGACGAAATGTTAGATGACATCTCGCATAATATTTCATTGAAATTGTGATATATTAATCTATTGTTTGAATCTTGATTTTAAAACTTAAAATGTATTAAGGAAAACATTCATTTTTCTAAAACAATTTACGCTACCTAATACTTAATACAAAATTGATTTATCATTAATTAAAAGTTGCAATCACCATTTGGTTATTTACTCGAAAACATTTATCATTCATTCTAAACGCCGCTACTTTAATTTAATAAATTGAATTTTATTTCGCAAACTACTTACGAATTTTCCAAGTTTGCAGTTTAATTACAAATGTTTATATATGAGGGGAATTAATAAATATCGGAAGCTTGTGAAATATTTCAAAAACATATAGCACCATATGAAAATTTCCTCAATTCAAATCTTTTGCATGTCAATATTTAGTCTCAATGCATCGTGACTTCAGATTAAAGAACCCACACAATTAAATTAAATTCCATTAAGCAATACGTGTATTCTATATAAATTTGTACGCGACATACATTTTTAGACTTGTTTTTAGTTCTTACAAATCCTTCATTTATCCTTGCATTAACATACGAGACAATCATTTCTGGATTATCACTTTTTCTCCATTAAACCGCTTAGAAAACACGCGTAAAATAATTTTCTCAGACTCGTGATATCGTTATGATTCAGCATGAAATTGGTTTAAAATCGAATTCTCACCAGAATAACACCAGGCGGGCCTGACGACGGGGCTTTCGGTGTCCAGCTCCCTCATTCTTTCAGCGACCCTCGGACATCTCCACTCCTTTCGTCCTTCCGTCGCGATGAGAATGTCCAGCTTGGCGTGTCACTCACGTGAACCAATCGGGTCGAAGAAATCGGATAGACACCGTTTCGCCAACGAAATCGTCACAGTTCTAATCCGACCTTGCTAGAGTCGCGCGAAAGCACTCAAAATCAGCTCCAAACTTCATGTCACTCTAAAACCTTCAACGAACATAGGTGTGATCGCCGATATTTGAGACACACGCATTCGTGTATCGATAGGATGACCAGTAATCGTGCAATCGGCGATAGAAGTGCTCCGGATTGCGTCACTTTGATAACGCCGCAGAAGCGTCAAATGTCAGACAAATGTCAGTGAGCTGTCGCACACTACAGCACCTGTCGCACACCTGAAGGTCATCAACATCACCTTTAACCTTGTGGCACTTGACACACGCGAAAAAATTCAAATTCATGTGCGGTACTAATTCGAGCGTTTCGGCATCGTCATCAAATTAGCGTTGCCACGATTTAATAATTGATTTTTTTAAATCCTGGCTAGATTCGGCAGAGACGAGGTGGTACCGATGTTCGGTTTACTGGGTTAATAACATCAATTTAATGACGCAATAATTAAACGATGTCGAGTTAGAACTAATTTGGTGCTTTGGTACCACTTCCCGAAATCTGTATTTTCAGCACCGGAATTTGGTGGAAGTAACTGGTACCAGTAACAAAGTCTGGTTACCACTTGGGAAAAGGGATTTGTTCACTCGCGAAACTCAGACAGGGAATTCGATAGGATGAAAGGCACTGACACGCGTTTGTGTTTCGATAACGAGTCGGTTCGAGCTGCGCGGAGTGGCTCTGTGGTTGGTGCACCTGCCGCGAGAGTCCGCGTCGTAATGGGAGCGGGGTAACGGGCGGCAGGTAGGCAGGCCCCGGACCCGTCAACTCGCAGAGTAGGGGAATCAGTCACATGGCAAGGAGCTTCAGGCCCAGGTGGAGGTGGTGGAAAGTGGTCGCTCGCTGGTGGTGGTGGCTGCTCCGCGGATGGGGAGCAAAACTGTCGGCGAGTACTTTGCCGGGGGTTCTAGTGGATTTGGACGGGAGGGAAGATGATTGGTCAAGGTCGCGATCTTTGTCACTGAAGGTCGTTCGTGGTTGATGAAGATTAATGGATTAAAAGTAATGAGTAGGTCTGAATGAATGTGTGTGTGTGGATAGTGGTTTGGAGATCGGGGTGAGGCGAGGTCGTTGGTAATTAGGGAAAAGCTGTGGAGAATCGGGAGTTGGCGTAGCTCTGGTGTGGTTTGATGGCTAACGGCGATAAATGATTAAAACGTGGCTGAGGTTTTTGGATTAATGGTTGTTGAAGCTAAAATTCAACAAAATAAGGATATTGTATTGTTCTACCGCTGATTAAAATAAGTAAGTTGTAATTTGCGAAACTTTCCTCAAATTGCAAATTCTTAAATGAATACGAAGAATGGCTTTATAATGGTAGTGAGAAATTAATATTTTAATGTGCAAAAACATTCTATTTTACCTTCTAATGTTTGTTGTAATAATAATGGGGGTTAAAATTGAAAAGTTATTTGTTATCTTTTGGAGAAAATTATTAATACGACTGAAGAATTTGTATATTATTATTAATATTTGTGCTATTTAAAAATTATTTTTAAAAAAAGAATTCAATATAAAACAATTTTTTCTGCAAATTTGTAAAAAAATTGTAATAAAAATTTATTTAAAACTAATTTAAATAATATAAAAATATAAGAATTTATCACATGAACTTTTATTTGTACATTCAAATTAAAAGTTTACACCTCATAATTCAGGGCATAAAAAAGAGGATGTTCGCATAACTTAACTGTAAGAGTTTTAAAATTATAAATACTTTTCAATAAAATAAGATTAATTACCAAGTAATAAAAGAATATGTAAAATGCACATTTACGTAAAATTTATCTTCGCAAAATCTCTTTATTTTGTAAAGAAGTAATTTGTAATGATGTCACACGATTAATAATTATAAAAAATTATTAAAAACTTTTAAAAAACGTCAGAATTAGAAATTTTCGGACGTTTTTAAAATTTAAAATTCAAATTAGAATTTTATAAATTCAGTTTCTTCGGCTCAGAATTACTGTATAACGAACTTAGTTTTTCTATTATTTACATTTTGATCTTTTGAATTAATATTTGATATTTAACCGAATAATTGTCATACAATCAGAGAATATGGTGGATTGAATAAATCCTAAAATAAACAACCATATGGTCTATGGATTCTAACAAATTATCACATTAAACACACTAGGTCACATTGACTTTAATTTAAATGAAAATATTGTATATTTTTCACTTTAACAGTTTTCCTAATGTGCAAGAATTGTTGGATTTTATTTTGAGTATTTATACAATGTTTTATATTAATTATAATTAATAATAATTTTAATATCTTAATTTATATAATTGAAACACCCTCTTAATCTTTCCATATATGCAGTTAAAATTTCGAATTTTGATGTATTCATTTATTATTTTATTTTTTAAGAATTATACTTCATTTATAAGAAGAAATAAGGAAAATAAGTGCTTAATAAAGTTGCTACTCTGGTTTGTGAATGCCACAAATGAAATTTCTTGAACGTTCATTAACTTTTACAAAATGACATTTGATATACTAACTATGATAAGCAAGCTAAAAATTGTTATCACATACTTATACTTGCATTGCACCACATATTACACATATTTTTAATACTTAAAAAGTTATTTTAATTGAAATTAAATTTCTCCTAATTAAATAATCCGAGAACAAAGTATATTATGCTTTTTAACATAACATTTCTAATAGCGTTACTCTCTTAACATTCAGAAAATGTATTTATTTATTTAAAATAAGTTTTACACGGAAAAAAATAAAATTTAAAATATTACTAGTCAATAGCGGTTGTTAGAATATGATTAATTTTAATCACTTTCAGTTTAAATTTAAAGAAACGATAAGATTATTCGAACTATGTTTCAAGTTATATATACAATAATATTCTTGTAACTTAATTTCATTAATATCATAAAAATATTTTGTTAATATTAACCTGAATCTGGTTACCATAATCGGGAGTCGCGGTAATGTTTTTAAAACAGTTTAAGATGTTATGTTGTATCAGCTGTCAAATAACGATAAATTGAATCGATGTAATTACTGAAATAAGACGGTGATCACAACAACGCCTTGTTGTGAGTATTTTGGTAATGGTAACCAGATTTCTGGATGTCCATACCACTTATTTTTCTGCGTGTATTTAAACGAAAACTTACATAATATCTTTTCAATCATTTACCAAAAATTATTAATTTTATACAAATATTCCAATCCTAATCATTATTATATACATTATATATTAAATAACTCAATAGATTCTGTGAAAAGCAAACAATCTAATATGGCATTAATATAATCATGTTTTTCAACAAAATATTTTATTTGAGCAATAGTAGAGATTGCCGATTATACTTTACATCGGTGATCTTGTTGCAATGAAAATAGCAAAATCTCAACAATATACCTCTACAATAATTCATAACTACTTGAAAAAAGAAGTGGCACTTCCAAAGTTGAACTGACGTGCACAGTGCATAAGTTGCAAAATGTTTTCTGCCTTATTTGGCGATACTTGGCTGAAAGAATGGAAGGAACGGGGTAAGCATTGAATTCCTTGAGTTTTCAAAGATTGTCGTGGCTGCAGAGAAACAGAGGAACTAAGTAAACAGCAGACCCTCGTTCAAGCCCGTCGCTCAATGTCACAGAATCGTCCCTACGTCTCTTTTTAACTTGAACATTTACGATCTTGGGATCTTACATTACGTCTGTCTAAACGGACAGTACATCACGTACCAACAAGACCAGCATACCAAGATACATCTGTACAGGAGCTTGTTTCGCACAGCCACCAAAAAACTCGATAATTAAAATCAAACCACCGTAAACATATATACGCTTACAAAATTTAGTCAATAATTAAAATTATCCTAGAAAACCATATTTTATAGAAATATAACACTTTTCTAAAAAAGTACAATTTTTTACTAGAATAATTAGATTTATCTTGTAGCTGATTGAATCAAATGAATTAGCTAATTAGTTGCCATCTAATCTTGCTAAAATCTAACATCTGTTACATACACAAGAGTCGCTTGATAAGATTTAATTAAAACTAAATCAATTGAATTAACATCCAAATCTCTTAATCTTAATCGAATCGAATCGTGATAAAATATGTTGTTATTTACATATTATGAAAAGTAGTATTGGAGATTTTCATAGTATTGAATAAAATAACTTAATTCAGTAACGTTAAGCATTTTTAGTAGTTTTCTGTAAAATTGTTTCGTTTAAAATGTGTCTCGTTCCAACAGAAACCAATTATCTAGGATCGATCGAATACTAATAACTCTTCACTATTATAACTCATTCATTTACTATATACATACGACTTCGATGTCTGGTATGTTAATCAATAATACTATCTCCGAAGATTAATATCACGATAAAAGTGTAGATTGAAAATTATGCCTCGAATAAAAAGTGAGATGTCGGAATATTTAAGTCGGAACAATTGTTTCGCTCATTAAAACTCACTTGCTTGACACTATATTATTTTATGATGTTACTTCTAATGCCATTTATAATAATATTTGATGTGACAATTATTATTTAATTAGATTTTGATATTAGAATTCATAAAAAATGTATCTACATTTAGAAAAATGTCGATTCGAGTATAAAATTCTGTTTTCAATGAAAAAATAATTGACTTGATTGTGAAAAATTAATTTAATTTTTCTAGGTGTTAGATCTTGTAATTGTTTTCCGGATTTCCGAACCACTTTAGAATTTGATACGAGATTGTTCAAGTCATGTTACGCCTTGTGCCTTAATTTTTCAGTTTTTTTCAAGACGTGATACTTAATGTCATCTGTTACTAGTAAAACAGCTGCAAGCACATACACGCGCGCGCACGCACACACACGTGTCGATATAAAAACCAGAAAAAGAAACTAAGGTTAATAGAATCTGAAAAACAAAATAG
>JABFPK010002351.1:0-10283 GCA_022817445.1 Habroteleia sp. ZL-2020
CCTCATAGTAAGGTGATGCTTAAAGCGTTAATTACTAGATTAGGGTATTCTTTAATTTTATTGAAAAAATAATGAATTAACAGTTGAAACTGATTGATCCGATTCTTGCAACGTGGGAGAATTTTATAAATAAATAAAATTGAATTTGTATGCAATATTTTGACCTCAATGACACTATCCGTTTTTTGAGGTGATAGAAAAACGCGTCGTGTCACTGTGGTCACAATTTTCAATAAAATTTAAATTTTATTTATTTATAAAATTCTCCCACGTTGCAAGAATCGGATGAATCAATTACAGAAATTAATTCAATATATTTTACATAATATTTAAAAATACACTAACTCCGTCACAGCAGACTTTAAGCGTCACCTTAAGAGGGTAACGCAAGTCTGCTTCAACGGAGTTAGGGTGTTTTTAAATATTATTTTTTTGTTATGAATTAGTTATTAAGTAAATATTTAATTAATAGGAGAATACTTATTAAATAAAAAAATAGTTTTAATGATGTAATTTTTCTTAATTTATGGAACTCGGTTTTTTTCAGCTCAAAAACTAGTTCCGTACTTACAGCAACAATACACAACAAAAAATGTATCTTTTGCAAAAAAAATATTTTCCCAGAGTGATAGAATCGTCTGATTATTTCATACTTAATTTTTACGTTTTCATAAGAAATATTTGCAATATAACCTTAATTAACGCTTGAGCAACGCTTGACATATCGCGGTAAGGTTAATCAGAGCTACCAACATAAACATATTTTGAAAAAATAACTATATTTGATTAAAAGAATAATTAATATCTTCAAAATATGAAAAGTTAAAATACTTAAATAATTACGGTGGAAAAAATTGATAACCGATGATAGTTTTCTCTAGCGTTTCAATGAGTTTTTGCATAGGGAACACTTTAAAAGAAATGATTTTTATAATACATGTTCTTTTCTTTAAACTAGTACAACGTTTTCTGTTAGAACGCAGTTAGGGAATTTTAATTCAAGATACATTCATTATGGACGAATGGAAGGAATTAATTTAATTTGTCGCATATTATTAATGATTGTCATGTAATTTATACATGTTATTAGTTCAATGAAAATTAATTGCAACTCGGAAATTGCATTTTACATTCGATGTACAAACGATAGTTTTAATTTTTCGAAATCATTTTTAAACATTATTCCTTATTAATTGTCGTAAACAGGTTATTTATTATTGAAAACATTTCATTTGTTACCTAGAAATTGTGTAAAAGTTTTTGACACCAAAAACATTTTCTCGTACCAAAATAATTTATTGTCATAAAGAATTATATTTTATTTTGAAATAAATGAATTAGATTAATAAAAAGGAGAAGTTTATTTATTTTTATACTTGTGCGTGTATTCGATCAATATTTATTTAAGATTAACATTTTTAATAGACATTTAATATATAAAAAATTTAATTGAGCGTGCGATTAAATTGTTTAAATAAATTTAATTACTTTTTTAATTAAAAGTGCAAAAATATAAATTATGCTGTTTACTATATCGGACTGAACCGGATTTTTCAAATTTATTTAAAAAAATTATGACAATTTTTTTGATTTTTAACATGATTTTATCACATATTTGATTTAACACCGTGTCTTTTTTATCTCTAATAATATCATAATGTAAAATCAACGAATTTAAATTGATTTTACCTTGAAACTTTGAGGGGTTTACGACTTAGCTACTTAGATGGTACAATAAAAACATTACATCATTGTACACCATTTAAAACAAAAAATAAATTCAAAACACTTTTTAAACGAAGCATAAATACGCCATGAACTCATTAAAAGTTATTAACAGAACCTCTCATCCTTTTTCTCACTGTTCATAAATACTGAAATTTTTAAGAGCAATAATGCAAAATCAATTTTCACGCAAATCTTTTGTGATTAAAGCCTGCTAATTGTCAGGGGTGTATCTTTAACTTCCTTTTATGAAAAAAAATTTGCAAAACCAATAAATATATTGTCATTAGAGATTTTAATGATTCCATGGAGATACTAAAAAAAATAATTAAAATTAAAAAATAATTAAAAATGACTAACTTTGTTAGGACAATATAAATATACTTTCAAAAATAAAAAAAAAAATAAAAATTACTCTTTCTTTTTTTATAAAAAGTGATAACGAAGTAAAATTATATATAAAATATAACTCTTTTAATTTTGATATTCCCTTTTATTTATATTATAATTTTAAATAATATTTAAAATTTTACTAGATTTTTCGGATTATTGGAAACAAATTAATTAATTTTAATTTTTTATTACACAATATGGTACAAATTATTGCATATTCTAAAAATATTTAATATATACCTATTTATATTTTCCAGAAAACTTAATAAATTTTACCATACTTTTTTTTAAAAATTTTTAATTTGTTCTTATTAGTCCAAGAAATCTAGAAAATATTTAAAATTTAATTATATTTTCTAGATTTTTCGGACGATTGAAAACAAATTAAAATTTGTATTGCACAAAATGGTAAAAATTATTATAAACTTTAGAAATATTTAATTTATACCTATTTATATCTGCCAGAAAACGTAACAAATTTTACCATACTTCTTTTTTAAATTTTTAATTTGTTTCCAATAGTCCATGAAATCTAGAAAATATTTAAAATTTTACCATATTTTCTAGATTTTTCTGACGATTGGAAACAAATTAAAATTTTTATTGCACAAAATGATAAAAATGATTATAAATTCTAGAATTATTTAATATATAACTATTTATATCTTCCAAAAAATATTACAAATTTTACCATACTTTTTTTTTAAATTTTTAATTTGTTTCCAATAGTCCAAGAAATCTATAAAATGTGGTTAAAATTTAAAATATTTAAAAGAAAAATATTTAATATTTAAAAGAATTTTAAATATTATATTTCTTCGTGTAAAACTGCATTATTTTAACAGTTCGACAATTGAAATTTTCCATTTACCATTGCTATTTTATTCACCAAAATTATAAATTCAAAAAAAAACATTCTTATTCCAATAACATATGTTACAAAAATCATAACCTACAATTCGACGATTACAAAATAAAAATCTAAAAATACCTCTTCTCCCGCACTCTGCAATTGTCAAATTTATAAACCACTTTTTCCGACACCTTATTTTTGCAACTTATGATACTCGATCTGATCGAAATCTCGGAAATATCGGATCGAGAGCAAAATCACAGTCTTGCAAAGTGCTTGCGAACGAACAATATAACAAGACGAATGACATAAAGCATTGTTGGTCCATTTTTTCCGTGAGAGTGTGCCCGTATCCGTATTCCGTACCTTTTTACCCGCAAAGTGTTCTCTAATTTACGCTGCATGGTGGAATTCAATTTCAAAGGTGTCGGCGGCAGAGAGCCGTATTCGCGTGACAAAAATGCCGCGCAAGTTAGAACTTTCATTCGAGCGGAGTTTAAATTTTAAGTGCTTCTGACAAAAAAACCATCCGAGCACTCACCTCCGCTGAATATCCGCTGGCAGATTGCACATTTACAGTAGCATTAGTGGTCTAAATGCTGCTCGATTGACATTTTATGACGTCGCGGGTCACGGCCACTGCGGACGTCCCCTCGGCATTAGCAGCCTGCTAATTGGCATCCTGACATTTAGCTGATGTCGCTTTGGAACATTTTTACGACTTAACGAGTCCATCAATGCAGTGCAAAATATTTAATTCAATCTACATTTATTTTGAACGCTGACAAACGATTTTCGAAACTTTTCAGCTGAAGTTTTCCAATTTCGTTGGTCTTTTATTTTTTATTTTTGTGTGCAACAGTATTATTCATTTTATTATACCTTTGGCTCATTTAAAATTGGAATGGTTAAAGTATTGACGTTGTAGAGTGAGAAAAAAGAATTTTAAAAATTACTATTTTTACTGGTAAAGTGGGGATACACGTGAAGATTAAATTTTAAAAATTGAACAATTACTATCCGGGGTAGTAATTTGTATTGCATATATTTTCCCATTCTTTGTCTTTATTTACCTATAAATGCATTCTTTTTAACTTTTTTAAAACGTTTTTACTATTTAAGATAGTAATTTATGCAATTAATTTTTCTTCTGCATTCACCAGTGTTTTACAAATGTAATTGTTGATTAAATTTTAATGTCACACTGCCAGCAATATTTATTTAACATTACATTCTTTTTACTCTTCAAGATAGTAATTTATACCCTAGTAGAAATTTGGACCGGACTAAAACATGTCCCTGAACTGGTATCCACGTCGCCAGTACAGGGCCCGTATGCACATGCAATGCCGGGCATGAGAATGGCTTCCATGGGGAAGCCTATTTTCTTAACCACGTTTGGCCCTAAGATGGGCCCGGTAGGATAATTTCATTTGCTTCAAATTAGTTAACCGTCTTATGATTATCTGAAGGTATTTAGTCATGGCCCATTAAGTAAATACATATCAAGGCCCTTTATAGGGTATTCCTGCTCGGGACCACTATAGTGCCCGGAGTTACGTGCGATTTCGGGGCCTGATGTGTTATTTGATATGGACCTGGTGTGGGTCCGACAAGGAAAACTGTCATCCCGTTTGCCATATTTCTTCCTGATCAGGGCCACTTTTGTAATGAGGCCAACCTGATTTAATTTCTACCAGGGCAATTATTTTTCTTTTTTACTATTTTAAAAATTTTTATTTATTTATTTATTTATTTTATTTATTTATTTTATTTATATTTTTTCTTCAGTGTTTTAGATTGTACTTTTTGCTCAAATTTTAAGGTTACACAGCAGCAATGTTTATTTAAAAAATTTATTTCAAATTAAATGCAGTAATTAAAACTTGATCTTTGGGCTTCAAGAATATTATTTATATAAATATGTTTATTTTGGGGATATTTCCTTTTGAGTATTATTTCTAGAGATCTAACTGGTACGATTCAATTGTGAAAAATCACTGTTTTCTTGATTTTCTTTTTATTTTAATGCAGTTACTTTACCTGTTAAGTTTCACTTAGAATCGTTAGATATTACAATGAATCTTAATGAAGTTATATCGTTTGGAAAACAAAAGCATTGTCTTGGATTTTCGAAGTTTTTGCACCAATCGTTCGTGCTTTCGGGACGCGTTTTACCTTCAATTTACCCAACTTTATTATTGAAATGAAATACTATATTTTCCATATAAAAAAGTGTCTTCGAATGATCATTTTTCACCAAATCATACTTTTATTTTTCATAAATGATTGTAAACCGATTTACATATCCGATTTTTTCTTCCTTGATTTTCTCATAAAAGGAAACTTTTTCGCAATTCGTTCCAGATTTTTGGATAATTTTTCAGAAAAATGTGACCAATTATTCCTTCTCGCGAAATATTTTTTTTATTTCGATTTACACTCAGAAAAATGTTTTGTGGTGTCAATAAAAATTTGGTTTTTGCAACAAAATTATTTAATAGAAATAACCAACCAAATTTTTGGTTCACACAACTAAATAATTTTGTTCATTTCAATTTCATATACAATTTTTATAATTGTACAATTCTTTCGTTCGAAAAAATACCTCCCGCTGTAGGATTCGAACTCGGGACGCTGCGGTTTCGGTCGAATACTTTAATCACTGGATTATTGAAGATACAATATATATAATAAATAAAAAATACATAGTAAATACGTTATTGGCGAAAACAAAATATTTAGAAATATAAAAAAAATATTGTATAAATATCAAAAAAATATTAAATATCCACTTTATTATTTTTGAATAAGGTTTAATATTTACAAAGAAAATATTTTGTTATGTCAACCAACAAGTTTTGTTTGGTTAAATAATTATAGCCAACCAAACTATTTAGTTGCACGTATTAAAATAATTTGGTTGAATCTATTTTGTTGACCCAAGCAAAATTTTTCACCAAAAAAATATTCATTAAATATTTTTTGAATATTCGGCACAATAAGGAAAGTAAAAAATTAGCCTAGTAGTTAAAGCGTTCGACTGACATCGCAGCGTCTCGAGTTCGAATCCCACAGCGGGAGGTGTTTTTTCGAACGAAATAATTAAAATAAAATTTCATACGATAACTTTATCCATGTCAGAGTTGATTACTATAATATGTAACTACGTCGTGGAGTGTATCAACTAAAATTTTTGTTTGAGATAATTTATTTATGCTTTCGTCGAAAGAACAAACTGATTTAGTTGAGTGAACCAAAAATCTTATTGGTCACATTTCTACGAAATTATTTTGTTGGAAAAACTAAATTTTTGTTGACGCAAAAACATTTTTCCGAGTGTAATTTTCCCTCCACTTTAAATTCAAAATCGCATTTAATTGCATTAAACTGCATTAAAATTAGTTTGTATAGAAAAGCCCCACAGACACAATTACAGCCCTTCGAAATCGGCATTGTCGTTTCACACTTAGAGCGCGGAGATTGTTTGCCTTGGCCAGTTTTATTGCGTATTCACAGATCGCGTGCAAAAAAGAATCGTGCAGAACAAAATGGGTGTCCTTTGGCGCTCATTTTGCCGAGTTTCTTTAGCGCATTTCTCGCTTTTTCCGTGCACGCGTTCGTATTCCACATACGTGATGCTTGAGCGCTTTCACGATATTGCGTATTTGAGAACATGGCCCGTGATTTTGTTCCGATAATATGATTTCCGGCGCCCCTCTCGGTCCGCCCTATCCATCGCTATAGGACCTGTCGTCTCACCCTTCCGCACGCTTCTGAACCGACAGAGTAGCTTCGGTCGCTCTGATCCCTTGCAATTACTTCCTATTATCTAGGTATTAGGATTCGCCCTAACGGGAAGCTCGGCGTGTTTTAGGCCCCGCCTGACGCCACCAGAGAAGACTTCAAATTACATTTTTTGCGAGAATCTGCTCGATTTCTTTCCAGTCATTCTGGTCGGTTTGTCCTCAGTTTTATGCAAATTGTTTAATTTATTGAGAATATACACTCAGAACAATGTTTTGTTGTGTCAACAAAAATTTGGTTTCTTCCAGAAAATCATTTAGTAGAAATACGGTGAAGCAAATTTTTGGTTCGCACAACTAAATAATTTTGTTTGTTTATAGTTAGATATATTAATAAAATTCTGATACGGATAGATTTATCGTGTACATTTTTGTAATTGTGCAATAAAGCGTTCGAAAAAACGCTGTCCGTTGTAGGAATCGAACTCGGGTCGCTGCGGTGCCAGTCGAACGCTTTAACCATTGGGCTATTGAAGATATATGACGTCTATTATAATCTTTTACTTTCCTTATGGCGCTACATATTTAAAAAATATTTAATAAATAAATAAAAAATACTTAATAAACATGTTTTTTGGTAAAAATAAAATATTTAGAAATATAAAACAAAATATTGTATATCAAGAAAATATTAAATATCCACTCTATCATTTTTTAATAAGATATTTACAAGAAAATATTTTGTTATGTTAACCAAAAAATTTTGTTTGGACCAACTAATTATAGCCAACCAAACTATTTAGTTACACATAATAAAATATTTTTTCTAAATGTAGATGTTCGAATTCGGAGAAACAATTCAATCAATTAGTTTGGAAAGGTTCCGATGATCGGTTTCATGTGCTTTAGATTATTGCATGAAACGAAAATTTTTGGCGGAAATTGAAAATTTAAAAGCATTATTCGAATCAGATCCGTGGTAAAGACTAACAAGTTGTGTGTATCTCTGTTATAAAAGCCATAAAGAGATCTAAAAACGGGAGATAAGAGTGAGATAGATACTCAAGATATATCTTATATCTGCTATAGCAGATTGTTTTCAAAAATATTGTGTTGCAAACATAATTGGTATCAGATTCAGACACCTATAAACCAATAACCCTTTTTCTGGAGCTGATCTGATACAATATAGCCCCTTTTAAAATCGCATGAAAGACATTAATTTATATTGTTAATTTCTTATATTAATTATAGATTTGTGGATCATATCACTTTATCAGATGTTGATAATTCTTTAATGTATTTCAATTATTGCATACATTAAATCCTTTATGTGACTGGTTTTTGAAAAAAATCCCCACTGCTTAATGCGAAATAAAAGCCACCAAGGTCAGAATTGACTTAACCTACCTTAGAAGCAATGAATATTCATGAACATTAAACAATATTATTAATTTTGCTACAATTTTTACTAGGGTTCACATGAATATTATTTTAATATTCCTGTAACATTGAATATCTGTTGTTTCATAACTGAATAACTATTCATTATTGATAAATTGGCATAGTGGCTTGGAGGTAAGATGTCGGACTTCCACTTTAGAGGCCTTGGTTCAATTCCCAAACATAGAAAAAAAATTTTATCAATCCCCTTAATTTACTATGAATATTACTGTAATGTTTCTATAACATTAAGACAATATATTATAATTGCACACATTCAATGTACCACAATCTCACAGTAATATTGTCAGACAGAAAACTTGTCAGAAAGTGAGGTTAGGCGACTCCGGTATCTCTTACAAACATCCTCAGAAAACGACAGTATTTACCTCGAACCTCTCAAAAAACACCCAAGCAGAATTCGGGCACGCCATGAAATCATTCGGGGCCTTTCCGGGTTGCATAATTTCGGGTTAGAATTTTGCAGCCTTTTAGGGCCCTTATCAAAAATTAATAAAATTTATATTTATTTAATGCCCTGAAAAAGCCTTTGAGGATATATATAATTTTTCTATAAAGGCTTAGAATTTTAAGCCCTTTTAGGGCTTTTATCAAAAATTAATAAAATTTATATTTATATAATGCTCCGAGAAAGTCTTTGAGGACTATATATAATTTTTCTATAAAGGCGATGGTAGGTTTGCCCTTATGCCACTTTTAATATTTAAAATATGTATGGCCCTGGACTTTAGAGACTTGGGTTCAATTCCCAAACATAAAAAAGTTTTTTTATCAATTTCCTTTACTTACTATAAATATTCCTAGATTTCTATAACATTAAAACAATATTCAATAATTGCACACATTCAATCTACCACAATGTCACAGCAACATTGTCAGAAAGAAAACTTGTCAGAAAGTGGGGTTAGGCGACTCCGGTGCCTCCCACAATCATCCTCAGAAAACGACAATATTTACCCCGAACTTCTCAAAAAACACTATCCCAACAGCGCAATCGGAAATCGGCAACGGTTGTCGCGCAATATCATTTGCTCGTAATCGCAATGGCCACTTAAGCCCAAAAGTCATCGTTAAAAACAATTATTTTAAAAGGGCCGCGTACATTGTTCGGCACAAATTGGACAATAAAAGACCCTCTTAAGTGGCGCAATATACAATTACTGTTGACACTGTTAAATGCCAATAAGGACGTTGTAAATAATCGATATCTTTTATGGAGCATATTGCCAGTCGTCTGATTTAGCGATAAGCCACATTGAGGGGTGATGTCACGAGCGTGTAATAAGTACACGGGCGAAGGATAAACGGATAATTAATATGTGCATCAAAAGAGTTTCTTTTGAAGTTGAGTGAGGGGCAGGGGCGGGGGCAAATAATACACGTCGAGCTGTGCGAATTAATTGACAACGCAGGAGCATAGTTTATGATGTTTATTAGATTTCGTTAAGACGGCTATTATTATGTGCCGCGCAAATAAAAGCTCCGGAGGCACGTGGCGCTAAGAAAAACAGAACACGTACCGAGTTTAAACGGGCTCTCTTCTTCACGGCAGAAATGCGGCGAAAATAATTAAATAAAGGACAATGAAGTGGCAGGTACAATAGCCGATAGGGAACTCAGCCGACATCGACTGTCGCGTTAAATGCAGTGGGCGTGTTCCATTACTTTCATTATTTTCCGAAAAGGAGGGTTAGCGCGACACTCGCTCTCGTAATGCAATGACTACCTACGAGTTAGTGGCTGCTGAGCCGAGTTATTCGCGTAATAAAGTCCTACGGATCAGAGGTAGCCCGGGGCCTCGCGAAAACCAAAGCCATAAGTGTCCCCTGGCGAACTGCCTCTTCAAAGGGAAACTGCTCTCAAAGAGGTCTGATTATGCGGATTTTATAGGTAGTTGAATAGCTGTGGGTAAATGTATATCGACATCCTTGGTACGGTGTTTTGTTAATTACACTGTGCAACAAAAATGAACTTCAAAAATCCCCTGACATTGAGATTTGGACCGTTTGTAGAGAATTGCATCCTGAATAGTTCGGTGGTTTCCGTTTGTTCGTATCAAGTGTTGTTAATAAGTTATTAACAAATTAATTTAAATTGAAATA
>JABFPK010002352.1:0-10281 GCA_022817445.1 Habroteleia sp. ZL-2020
AATCCCCCTTCTTTATTGTAGATTCGGAATCTGAATCAAAAATTATCTAAATTTTGTCCGAAAAACTCTTTTTAATTCGTGATAAATGGCGCTGTAATTGCAAAAATAAGATTTACCCTAATTTAAAATTAAAAGTCGCGGAACGGCTGAATATCTCGAGAAATACGCATCGAATTAAGAATTAAGAAATTGGATGTGATAGAGCAAAAACCCAGTATCCACAGAAATGAAAAGTTTAGGCTGGAATAATAAATAATCTATTGATTGGGCCATTCTTTATCGATGATAATCTTACTTGTCAAAGGTCGAAAACATGTTTCGAAATGAAATAATTTCATTATAGATAATAGCCATGCAATTATCAGTACTGATGCAGGTCTGATTGACCGTAGTATGGCTTCCAGTACTGGATCAACATTGAATCGTTCGTGAGCTACGGCAATTTCTTACTGGGTTATGGTAAATCTTATTTTTGGAATTACAGCGCCATCTATCAGGAATTAAAAAAAGTTTTTTTGTACAAAACCTACATAGTTTTTGGTGCAGATTCCGAATCTGCAATAAAAAAGAATCAGCATTTAAGATTTCAAAGTGAGTTTTCACACTTAATTAAATACATCACAATTTTGTTATTATTGGTTAACTAAAGTGACTATTCAAGGTAGAATTAATGTTAGAATCATTGAGAAACTATATTTGTACATGTAAAGAAAAGTTCCAATAAATATTATTAATATTTTTATAAAATTTACCGAACTTTCCAGTATTTGGTGGACAAGTGAAAAACATGAGACATTTTTATAAAGTAAACATATAAAAATAAATAAAGAGAGAAATAAAATATATTCTTTGTTTTTTTGTTCAGTTAAAAATTATATACCATGTAATATAATTTTTTTAATCATATAATATACTTTTTTGGTGATATGATATTTTAATATGTGTGAACAGTTCAGTAAAAATATATTTTGTGATGAAATTGATAACTTGAATTTATCAGTTTTTTAGTTTCACTTTTTCCCGCAACGTGGATACACATAAATTGTAATTCGCACAAGTTCAATTCAATTAAATTTAATATATATTGAATATTCAAATCGAGCGTCAAGTTTGTTTACTATATACGTATATAATGCGTTGTTTCTTCTATGAATAAGGGAAGATGGGTTAAGTGAGACGACGAAAAAGGTTTTATATTGTGTGTTATTTTATAATAGGTATATTGTTATGTGACATGTATTTGTATATAATGCGATCTTTACTTGACAAATTATTTGAATACTGTAAAGTTAGTATTTGTACGTATGTACAAATGTTAAGATTTTTATATGAATTAATTCATATAAATGTTAAATATGTCCATTCGTAATAAAAAGTGAGCAGCTTATAAAATATTCACAGCCAAAATATTTTCAATTTTTCCTGTACTGAGTTCGGTAATTTTTATTACTCAAATCTATATATTCTTATACAAATAACTATAAAAAATATTATATATAAATTTTATTGTACTGTTCATTAATATTGATTGGATTTTTCAATAGTTCACTCTTTACTTATTCAGATCAGTAACATAATTTTTAATATAATTAAAGTAATAATAAAAAATAACAATAATTTTTAAATTATTTTTCCTTTCAGTATAACGAATATATGGTAAGTTAAGTAATGCTGAATCAATATGCTTATCAATGCTGAATTAGAATTGGTCTTAATACTGAAAACATACCACATTTCATGGAATACAATTTTCCCAAATTGCCATTTTATATATGTTAGTGTTGGTATCAATGACTACAGTGGCATGTACAGTCATGGTCATGCAGTCTTAGTCACCAACAGTAAATCAGCATTGGTAGCAATACTGAAATACTATTTTTTCAGTGTTGGTATTTAAAACTGTAGCGATATGTTTATTTTCTCCGGTATAGTTTCAATATTACCACGTATGAAAAAACAAATACTTACGCCATGTCATGTAAAATGAAATTTTGGCATCTAATATAAGTAGATATAATAATTATTATTTAAATATTTAATAATATGCATTATTTTTTAAACAGGCCCTTCGAGCAAAAAGAAGTGTTGAACAACAGTATGAAGAATCAGTTAGTCGTATCAACGAATTGACTACAATAAATGTTAACATTGCATCCTCAAAAGCAAAACTCGAACAAGAGTTGGCAACTTTGGCTGGAGATTACGAAGAGATTACAAAAGAATTGAGAGTGAGCGATGAAAGATATCAACGAGTCCAAACTGAGTTGAAGCATACAGTAGAAATTTTGCACGAGGAACAAGAACGCATAGTTAAAATTGAAGCTATTAAGAAATCCCTGGAAATTGAAGTTAAAAATCTGTCTATACGTTTGGAAGAAGTCGAAGCTAATGCCATTGTTGGTGGCAAACGTATTATTAGCAAACTCGAAGCTAGAGTAAGAAAATAAATTATAATATAAATAAATATTAAATTATAATTTTGTAAAAATTTATCAATTTTGAAATATATTTTAGATTCGAGATTTGGAATTGGAACTTGACGAAGAGAAACGTAGACATGCAGAAACAGTGAAGATTTTGCGCAAGAAAGAACGTAATATCAAAGAAGTTTTGATCCAAGTTGAAGAAGATTCTAAAAACATTGCCATGCTTCAAGAGTCTCTTGATAAATCTAACCAAAAGGTCTGCATCTACAAGAGACAATTGCAAGAACAAGAAGGAGTATCTCAGCAAAGCGTAACACGAGTACGTAGATTCCAACGTGAGTTGGAGGCTGCTGAAGATCGTGCTGATACTGCGGAAAGTAATTTGTCCCTCATCCGTGCGAAACATCGTAGTTTTGTCACCACCTCAACTGTGCCTGGATCTCAAGTATATCTTGTCCAAGAGACGAGGCAAGAGATTTAATTGCCTTAATATATTATAATCAACTACTTAAAATATTTTACACTTCGACATCGCAGCTTCGTTATATTATACGTAAGTAAAAATTCATGTGTCAAATCTAAACTAGTTAAATGATTTGAAAATTAATCATTTGTTTTTTGTTGCATCGATAATTTATATTACAATTTTATTATAATTTATCAACATATTATAATTTAAAATTTGTATTAATATGAATAAATATTCATAAATGAATCTATTAAGATATTATTTTCACATAAAATCAAGGATAAATAATAATGCATTACTCAATAGAAACAATAATTACATTTGACCTGAATTAGGGTAGATATTTAAAAGAATGTAATTACAATTGCTTGTACCAATGAAAGATAATTACAAATTCTTTGAATATTTCTTCTTTTCTTATTGCAGACATAATCCTTAAATTAGATATATAATTTTATAAATTGTAATATATATGCGAAATGCAATATATTTTATCCTGCAATTATTTAGCTATTTAGTTAGTCAGGTTATAGGAAGATTTTATTCTTAGTATGAAGAATTTATTCTTAGTATAGGAAAGTTTTATTTTTAGTAATATATGAAATTGCAATTATGTTTTAGCTAGAGAGACTGAGTGACTTATTTAATAAAAATATCAACATGAACTACATTTTTCACAGAAGAGATATAATTTATTACGAGGCACTATAGACCAGTGCGATAAAAAATATTTAAGGAGCAATTTTTCCAAAGAAAGCTCAATGTGCAGAATTCAACGCTTTTTACTAGCCTTTTTGGCTAATATATGCGATGATCATCAACGATAGATATTAAACAAATTTCCTTTATAAATTATATCATAAGTAATACTATCATCATTAATTTCCAATTATTATTGCATATATCATCACAACTTAATAAAAAATTATCACTTATTTCGTGAAACATTTTATTCTATTTCATATTGCACACGAATTTGTATTTAAATAATGTTAATTTTATTCTATTCTTATTAGATAGGTATTATTACCCATATAAAATTTGGCTGCACGACATACCCGATAACATTGTATCAATGATCAATTTAATAATAAACTTGAAACGCGTACGTACAAAATGTGAGTATTGTTGTTATTATTATACCTAAAACTTTTATTACTACTCATAAGGAAAAATATATTCATATAACGGTATATGAATAATCTCGAAGTAATCAAATATCGCGACAAATACATATCGGCTTGCGAAAAGAAAAAAAGAATTGAATATTTTTTTCAAAAAGCTACCGAATGAACACAATTTTAACCCTCAAATCCTTCTTTCTAAGAGGGGAAATCTGAAATCTTGAATGGAAACCTTTATATTTTATTGCAGATTTGGATTCTACAAAAAGAACACGTCATTTTCATCTGAAATATTTTTTTATTGTTGAATTTTTATAAGATATAAACGATTGAAAATTTTCAAAATTCAGATAAAAAATAATTATTAAAGATAATGATTTTTCTAATGAAAAGTAAATATTTTAGGTGAAACTTATGTTTTCTTCTGTAGAATCTGAATATGCAATAAGAGTTTAATTTTATAAAACACGTCTAAAAAAGCAATTAAACAAAACGGGCGGGCAGTTGCACTTCAATATCAAAATTAACGGGAAAACATCTCCTGCTCTGCGAGGTCTCGAGACGTACTAAAGCGGGAATTTTCACGTACTTAATTAACTCATTAATACCTGGTCGCGGCGCCAAATACTGGGGAATCTGCCCTGATCGGCGGATCTATGCGTGTGGTCTGTTCGATCGCAATATCCGCGGATCCGTGACACATGTTACAAGAATCTCCCTCCGAACCCTTCACAAGACTAGGTGGAGGGCCGAATTCGCGGTTTCCTGGGCCTGATTCCGGGGTCCCTGAACCCCTAGTGACGGTGCTCCTTGCGGGAACGCTTCCTTTCATCGGCTCCACTAGTGGAGCTCAACGGTGGCTAGGTACAGTCGCAAGGACCACCCAGCTGCCGCATCAACGCTTCGACAAGCGGTGTCGCTGGAAGGACTGCTTTTACGACCACCTGGTTGGCACCATGTGGTCTCGCACTAATCCGCGGGGCCGCCGTTTCTCTTTCGCTGACGAGAGGCGGGAGACGGGTGGTGATGGCGATCCACGGCTGTAGTGGCAGCTCCGCCTCTGCGGGACCGCGCGTCACCAACCGGGGTGTCTATGACTACAGTGTCCGCAGGCACCATCGCAGGTCGACATCGCTTGACCTTACGGTAGAGGGAATATGGCGAGTGGTCTTCTAACTTTACGCATAGCGAGACGGGTTCTCGAGGCTCGCAACCTAAATTCAGAATTGCGAGGGCAGCATTCGTGGCGGAGTATACGGATGAATTTATTGCAAACTGAAACTCATCGAGATGTATATCCCAGCTTCACGCATCACCTTCCAGGAAGGTGGAGGGTGATACGTGAAGCTGCCCTTAATAATGCGTGAACATGCCCTTAATAATCTGGTTCGATATTTTTGTGGGATTAGCCTAACGCTAATAGGTCGGTGTGGTAAACAGATCGGCATTGATTTCTCGCAGATACTCGCGCATAGTACGAACCGCGAATTCGGTATTGTTCGTATACGAATCGCAAATAACGAAATCATGTACTCCGTGTTCATTTTAGTGACTTTTCTGTCCGGTTATAGAGACGCCAATACCACTTATGGGCGTAATATTCTAACGCAAAGACGACCTCCGTGTTCTCGTACATACGGGATAGGTGGTCGGATATATTGTGCATCACTCTAGGACGATAAAGGATCTACATGTCGTAATTCATCAATTCCATTGATCAGCGGGCGAGACGATCGATTGGGTTACGTTCGTAGCCAGCGCAGACCATTGTGGTCGGTTATCACTTTGAAGTGATAACCTTCCACGTAGAGGCAAAACTTTTAAATACCCCACATCACCTCAAGGCAATTTTCCGTTTGGTGGTGGTGTACCCAAAACTTTCTATAGCCACGAGAAAATGTTCCGAAAATATCTCATCTACGACTACAAAGTCTTCTAAGTAAATGAAGACATTGGAAACCATTTCAGGGCCCATGAGCCATACGACCAAACGTTGATATACACTAAGGGCTCCCAATAAGACGTATGGCATGCGGCGGGATTGGATAAGTCATTTTCCAGGGACCGAGAACGCGGTATATTTTCGTGAAGCCATTCGCAATTCGATCTAGAAATGGGAGCCTAAAGACCAATGCTCGCTGATGGTGCTTAACAACACCTTCGGCGTTCTTACTCATGTGCTTAAACGGTCACCTCCACGAAGCAGGAGCTGAAAGTGTTTGTTGGATTTCTGAAAAGCGCTGCAAACGGTCAAAACCATAAGCTTTGCAGCATGCCGACGAGTACATAATTGACGCAACATAGCACGTCGTGCATATAATTGCCTCTAGTGCGACCGATATTTTCAGGAACTTGAAACACACATGGGCAACATTTATGATATCGGGTTTGACATACCCGCGTATCTACAGTCAAAATCCCAAGTTAAGGTGTAATGCAGACCGCGCCGAGGGATCCGTGGCACGAGGAGTGTCGCTATCGGTACTTGCTAGATGGCGCCCTCCAGCAGGACATAGCCTAGCCCGGGTATGTGGCTCTAGTCGGTTGGGCATTATTTCCGACGATTAACAGTTAGTCTATGAGTTAATTATTTAAATCCCTGTCGAACTTGACACATATCTGCATATGTGTCACACACATATGCCACGACACGACACATATCTGCAATTGCAGAAACATACAAAGAGATCGCGCGCATCGGCTTTATGCCATAGGGCAGAACCACTGTGTCCATTCCTCTCGTCTGTAGAACCGCATATATATATATAGGACAAATAGTTCTAGTGTTAGGGAAACCGTCAATAAGCTGCACGATATACCTCTGATCTCGTAGAGGCCGAAATGGTGAAATGGTGAAAGCATCGAAAGAGGTGCTATGCTCGATCAGATCATGCGCGTCCTCAAAGGCTGCATCGCGTACAATGTATGCCCGGACGTGTGCAAGAAAGAGTTGCTCAGTACCATCTTCAAAAGTGGCAATAAGGATCTCTTTGCTCTCGGTGTTAGGTAATCTCCTTGAGAAGCTAATCTACGCGAAGCTATCGGTGACAGTCGTAGCCACTTTGACTCTCCAACAGACAGTTTGAATTATTGCCAAACAGGTCTACGGAGGATGCTGTGGTGAAGATGAGACTCCTAGTGACGGCTATTGACAAGAAGTATATTGTCGGTTTGCTCTTCGACCACTCGGGCGTCTTTGTGTGGTAGCCAATCGTGCTGAAGGCCCTCAGGGACCGCGACTTTCCACAAAACATATATGGAATGATGGCAGACTATTTTAGTGAAAGAACAGTTATCATTGAATAGGGAACCGAATCAGTCACGAAAAGGGTAAGTCGTGGCTGTCCACAAGGATCTGAGTTCTGTCCCAGCTGTTGGAACTGGAGACCTATGTGTCCTGAGGGTGTAGGTCGTAAGAGAGCACAACGCTAGGTATGGTCTTCGAATAAAAATGAACCACGCTTACCCCATGCATGTGTTTCCTCACGCGTTTTCCGAACCGATAGGTCTGGCATGAATTCAGCTCTCCATAACCGGAGCAGAGCTAGCGTGGTATTTTGTACACGTCGTAAACGTATGCCCTGAGCCATTACAGTTCCAACACCAGGGCCTCGTTCTTCCTCGTGTAGGATAGCTAGACTTCGGTGGAGAACGGCGCAATCTATCTTATTTATTGGTGGTTTTAAATTTTATTTATAAAATAATGGAATCTAGCGAGCAAAGCAAATCAAAGCAATTTAATATTTAAAAAAACATAAATAAAATATAATTTATTTTAACTTAAAACAAAAGTTGACTGGTAAGGGTTGACTGGTAAAACTAAGTATCCTTCCGTAAGAGTAGTGCAAAATAACAAATTGACAAGTTCTTACAGAATGGCCCTCGAATTTTTCTAATATATTAGGTAAAATGCAAATAAATATATAGAAAATAAAAATTAACGATATATTTGTTCAGGGTTAGTTTGTCATTTTTGCATGCAAATTACGGCTCTTTCCTCAGCATTGTAACAGTACATGTCGACAACTTATTACATTATGGCACTATACATTTTATAATATATTACGTATAATGCAAATAAATATATATGAAATATAAAAATAACGATATTTTCTTTAGGGAAGTTTGTTTGTGCCCGAGCATTGCGAATAAATAATTTGACAAATTTATCTAGGATGGCGCTACTAATTTTTTAATATATTACGTTAAGTACATAAAACTATATAGAAAATAAAAATAACTATATATTTTTTGCGGGAAATTTGTCATTTTTCAATGCAAAGTGCGGTACTCGCATGAGCATTTCAAATGAATAAATTGAAAATTTCTTGAGGAATGGCCCTCCTAATTTTTTAATATATATCGCAAAATGCAAATAAATGTATATGAAATATAAAAATACATTGAATGCGCTCGCAGCTCTGCAAACTTTCGGGTGTTACATTTTGTTTTTTGGCACAGAACGCACGAAGCTACCACTTCATTGACGGCCTTGCCCATCTGGGGGAACAAATTCGTTTGTATAAAAACACGCGCATTTAATAGCTACCCATGTGATCCAGATATTCATGAGTCACTTCAAATAATTTGATTTGCAAGTTACACAGAACGAGAGCCCTAACATTCTCCCCCTGGCACATAAGGACCCCCTTATCTGACCAGATAATTCGCTCCGAATTCTGCTTAATCCACGCCTGGAAGCCCTTGGCACTCTTTTGCGCTGCTACGAATCGCGAGACCCACAAATTTTGGTCCCACTCCAGCACACATCTATTTATACGAATCTCTGAATGATTAGTCTCATTATTCTCCTATTATATTCGGGAAGACGGGATAATGCATCGGCCACTTTGATGTTCCCGGTAAGTATTGCCAGGTAATGTTGAATTCTTGGATTTTAATTATCCATCGTGCTAACCGGTGTGACATCAAAGAGCATATAGTCATGTACGTCAACACTTTATGGTCAGTACGCACGACAAACAGCCTCCTGGCCAAGAATATGAACAATTATTTAAGACACCATGCCACTGCTAACAATTCTAGCTCTGTGGTCATGTATCTTGTCTCCGCTTCCTTTAATTTTCGACTTGCGTAGGCTATATTATACTCGCCCTCGCCGTCGTACTGAACGAGCCTTGCGTCTAACGCCCTCGATGATGTATCTTTCTCAAAACCGAACTTCCTGCAGGATTGTATTAACGCTAGTTCCGGCGCCACGCGAAAGACTTCCTTTATTTTCTGAAATGCATCCTCTTGCTCTCACATAAAACGAGATTGGCTGCAAAGCAATTTCTCGAGCGGACGAGTATATTCAAACAGTCTGCTAGCAAACCGTCGGTCCCAATTGATCTATCCTAAAAAAAGGTCGGAGTTATTTTTTGGTTCTCAGACAACTAAACCTATCGATAGCCTCCTGCATTTCTTTGGACATTCTCATGGTCTCTGTCGAGAGGTCATGCCCTAGAAATTTCACCTCATGGTAAAATGAATATTAGGCGCCTGAACACATACCTTTGATCGTCAAATAAGAACCCCGTATATTTTTGATGCAAGAATGATGCAAGATATAAGTTGTATGGATTGTTAAAACGGGTCTGTTAGTTGTATCGCGGACAGAGCGGTTCTCTGTTGTACCGGAAGTAGTGACCGCATGGTAGCTTGAGATCGAGTTGAAGGTCAATATAGCGAGGCGATCATCACTAAGTCAGGAGGATTGTCGTGTCAAAATCGCATGGTAGCTTGAGACTAGGTTGGCGTTGATATAGTGGGACGAAAGTAGATTGTTTTAGGTGATATTGGTCGTATCGGGGCAACGCGTAACGAGCAAAGCGATGCTGTTTCACGAGGCAACGAAAGAGAGTCTTTAATCGTTCGTTTCGCTCTGATGTTTGAAACATTCTATTAGTGGTTCGGGCCGGAGGCCGGTGGTGATCCTGGACCAGCAGTTGGAGCAAGGTTGGTTGTAGTCGGCGAGGACGTGTCGATGTAGCCGAAACTCACCTAAATCGCCAAGGAAAAGTGGCGAAGGGACGGAGGCAGTGTGGAAATCGTTTATTTGTTAAATCAAAAACTTAGCCTCGTCACAATATATAGAGAAAATATCATATTTGATATCATTAGATTTTTAGATATTTAATCATCATACCCGGGTGGAAATTCTTATACTCATTCGACATTCATAAACGGCGCAATATAGTCCGAGTATTGATGAACGACTGTCGGTAGATAGTACTGTTGCAATACTGGCTTGCTATTATTC
>JABFPK010002353.1:0-10280 GCA_022817445.1 Habroteleia sp. ZL-2020
CTCTTTATTTTTCGTGATTTTCTTTGTCCTTTTAGTCACCGAGTGTTGTTAAGATTTCGGTCTTGTTGTCATTGTCTTTTAGGCCAAAGAAGTGTCTATTCTTGAATGGGCCGTCGAACAGCATTATTTCTTTTAAAATAAATACTTATAATTTTTTACTTAAATCTTGTATTATCTTTTTATCGTGTTGCTCTATTCTCGTACTTTATATTCTCCACTTTCAACATATATATATAATTTTTAATACGAAAAAAAAAATCTGAAGTATTTGATTAAATAAATTTCATTAATTATATGCCTAAAATTTGTATAACATTTGATTATTTATTAAATAATTACCTACCAGAAAACTCAAAATTCACAAATTCATTTTAAAAAAATATTATAAAAGTTGATTTTTTACAAATTAATATGTACATTTTAAATTAATGATTTCTGATTAAAACATCATTTACAAATTGATAATGTATGTAAAAGTGAAACCATAATTAAAATATAACTTTTTCAATAAATGATATAAGTAGGAGATTGTAATATTTTAAAACAAAAACGTTGCAGGTGTAATTAAATATGTACATTAAATTCATAAATAACTTTGTAAAAATCACAAGTCTCCTTCTTCAACTTTCCAATAATCTCTTCATAAGCCCAACAATGTTTACATTTACAGTAACAATATAGCTCTACTATTCGATTAACAATCATCAAACTAATCTCAAACGTTGATCAAAAAATTCAAGGTAACGTTGAAAATTTACTAGTTAACTGCATTTCTCCATGGTATTTAATTTTTTGAAATTATGCTATGCTAGCAAAAAGTAATGGAAAATGCAGCTGTGATAATAAACTAAAAAACCTTACGATGACAGTCAGTATCTCTTATAAGGAATGACATTATTCTAACTAAAAGGTAGTTCATATCAACGTTTCACCAATAAAAAGAATTATGAAGAAATTCTGCAGTTGATTTATAAAGTGAAGTTGCACTTTGTCGTAAACCAGTGAATAAAGAAACAACACCTTCTTTTTCTTCATTGTCTTCTTCTTCTTCTTCGTCTTCTTCTAAATATTCTGGCATATCTTCACATTCACTTTCATCTGTGTGGATCTAAAATTAACAGAGAATTGCAAATTAAATAACTAATTCAGTTAACATTAATTAGAATGCAGTTATATAAAGTTACATTGTGCAAATATAACTAAAAGATAAAGCTTTTAATTACCAATTTAACAAAAAATTCTTGATTGTACTTATTTTTTGTAACTAATCTTGCTTCCATATTTTCATTATTTTTGTCTATTGCCTGTGCAATTTGTTGTGCTGTTACATAGCTCAAAGTACGCATAGTTACTCTCTGATGTTCAACATCAATTACTAATGAAATTAAACCTTCGATTCTTATTAACGTGTATTCTAAATCTGCTCTTGTTTCCTGTAAGACAAAAAATATTAATGTATAAAATATTAAATTAATAATTTTATTTTAATTGATATTAAATAATAATTCTTTTACTTAAAAATTGTTTCTATATTATATCATGTTAAAAAATTATATAAAATATATTTTTGAAAACACTGATGTTAATAAGTATCAATATATTCAATTTTAAATAATTTCAATTATAAAACAATTGAATTCATATTAATCAGCATATAGTATGAACAAATTTGTTTAAACATAATTATAAAAATAAATTGTAACAATTTATAATATAATTAGTTAACTTCAAGATTTCTCTTTTTATTTTAATAAGACAATATTTTATTATTATAATTATTTATTTAAAAGGTAAAAGACCTACAGGTAGCAAACCATGAACGTGCAAAACAATGACATGGGTTTTAAGTTTTTTCGGTTCAATGATTCTTCGACATCTACTGCGTAAATTATAAATAGGTGGTTTCATGCGTTCAATATCATCCTTAATTTGTTGAGCTTGTTTTGCGATTTTAGGGTCATCTAAGCCATATTTGTTCACAACTGATTCAAGAGCTTCTCGAACTCCGAAAGTTGAGGTTATGTGTATATAATTCTCAACATTCTTAACGAACAATTTGAGAATTTCAAGTGCTAAAACAACAATTTCTGTATCTGGAAATTCAAGAACATATGCCAAATACGACAAAACAGTTTTATCCTGAAATCAAAATAATATTCATTTGTAACCATCAAAATAACTTATAGTTAAAATATATAAACGCACATTATATTAGCCTAAAATATAAACTATATACTTTTAAAATTGTGTCATGGTTTGCTATATCTTCGGAGAGCTTTTTGTATGTCTCTAAGGTCTCTCTAATTTCTTCCGGATTCAAGGATTCCACAGAATCTTCCATTTGCATCGTTGAATCACAATAAAAACACTAACATTTAAAATCGAAAATAAATTTTAAATGATTTTCCTACAACTTCTTATTAGTAATTTTACTCTATTGTAATTAAGCAATAATCATTATAAAATGGTGTCCATGTATTTTTGTTATTTTCCTGTATTTAGAAGGATTGTTAATAAATTAGTTAAACATTTTTTAATTTGACTGATTTGACTTATTATATGTGTGCCAAACTTCGTTTTGTTGGAGTATCGTAGACATTGTAGTTTTAATAGTGAACGCTGAACGGTATATGCACGCCCTCTCCCTCTGATTAACTCAGTTTACTGCTAAATAAAGATCAGCTGTTCAATTATGTCACGCAATATTTACAAATAAACTTATTGAAGTGCAAATAAGAATCTCCACAAATTATATGACACAATTTCAAAATGTAATTACCATTATTAATATATTGAAATAATCTCTTAAAAATTAACTTTTTGATTTTTAAAACAAATAGAATCTGTTATACATAACTCAATAATTCTGAAAGTATAACCTAAAAATAATTTAAAACATA
The DNA here is from genome assembly GCA_022817445.1 of Habroteleia sp. ZL-2020. Classification (NCBI taxonomy): domain Eukaryota; kingdom Metazoa; phylum Arthropoda; class Insecta; order Hymenoptera; family Scelionidae; genus Habroteleia; species Habroteleia sp. ZL-2020. The sequence continues at coordinate 2,901 of JABFPK010002353.1, forward strand.
ATATTAATAAACAATAGATGGAAATAATATAATAGTTTTTTAATTTATTTTCACAACTTTACTTCTTTTAGCATAAAATGAGCTCGGGAATTGCACCTAGTAAATCAACTGTTTATATTTCAAATCTACCGTTCTCATTAACAAATAATGATATTTTTAAACTTTTAGAATCATATGGAAAAATAGTAAAGTGAGTAATCTAATGAAATCAATAGCTTTAATTAATTTTGTAGTTTTTATATATTGTAGAATGATTTATTTAATATAAAAATTGATAAGGATATATTACTTCTAATAAAATATTGTTAATATATTTTAGAGTAACAGTTGTCAAAGATAAAACACGAAGAAGCAAGGGAGTTGCGTTTGTTTTGTTTTTGCAAAGGGAAGATGCAGAAAATTGCGCAAGATCTATAAATAATACAGAGGTAAGTTTTTATAAAAAATCAGTATTTCCTTGGTAATATGGTTATATTAACACATTATTATTTAATATATAAAGTTTCATTAAAAAAAATTTGTGTTTTAAATTAAAATTGAGTTTAAATTTATGCGAGCAAAGTCAATAAGCTCACTCATTTATTTATATAATATAATACAATAAATGCAATTATTTATTTCATAATGGAGTTAATTTTTAATTTATTATATTACAAAAATTAAATTAATTTATATTAATACTTTATTTAAATTTTTTTTAATTGAAAAGCTGTGATCATTATCTAAATTTAACATATTGGAAAAATAGCCTAAATAATATGACTAATATGAATTTTTTTAATTTAAAATGTTTCATACTTTTTTTAAATATGAATTTTAATTGTTAATGTATTATATAAGAAACAAAATTTTCCTACATAGTAAAAGAGAATTCAGCAAATTAATTGTACTTATTCCCTTTATATTTTTTATTAATATTTAAAATTATTCTGCTATACCTTAATAAATATAGAAGAATAATTGATATAACTCTTATAATAATATACTTATAACACTTTACCTTAAACTCAAACCTATCAATAATATCAAACAAAAAGAATATTATATTCAAATGTCAAAACACGGACTAATAATATATAATTTTAATTTAATTTAATAAAATTTATATATTTAAAAAATAACTGTAGTTAAGAAACAAATTATTAACAATATATTTTTATATAACTATAATGCAATATTTTAGAGCATCTCTATATTTTTATAAAATATATAGGCTGTCTATTTTAACCTGACAAAATAACTCGAAAAATACGCATTGAAAAAACTTTATATATATATATATATATATATAAATATTATTTAAATACTACATATTTAAGATTGGAGGTAGAAATGTAACCAGTTCAATTGCAAAAGATAATGGAAGAAGCACAGAGTTTATAAGACGTCGTGAATATCCAGATAAATCACACTGTTATGAATGTGGAGAAAAAGGTCATTTATCTTATCAGTGCAGCAAGAATACGTTAGGTTCAAGAAATCCACCAGCCAAGAAACCAAGAATTAGAAATAAAAAAGAAAAACAGACAATAAATAAGAATTATTCTTATGAAAACAGTGATGAGGAAGTTGGAAACGCTAAAACAGACATTTCAGATATCGAAGAACATGAAAAACCTTTCGAATCCGAAATGGGTACCGCCATCAGATTAGAAGTAATGTATTATATTATTTATTTTTTTAAATAAAAAAAGGTAATTAATGTGAATTAGAAATACTGAATTAGAACACTAATTCAGTATGCAGTTCATTATAATTCGATAGTGCAATGTAAACATAAAAATTATTTATTATAATTATAAATGACTATGAACCCTTTATTCAATTTACAAGTAATACGTGGTTATCAAAATAAATTAGACAAAATTTAAAATACTTCATAATATTACAATATAAAACTCATGACATTATAAATATTTCATATAATTTTGTTTTCTTCGAATTAAATATAAAAATAAATTAAATTACAATATAAAATAATAATGAAATTAAAACATTTTTCATGTCCAAATAATTACTTTTTTAGGTAGAAAAACATGAAAAAATAATGCAGAGATACAAGACTGAACAAAGACAAGATAAAGAAAAAAAGATAATTAATGAAAAACGTCCTAGAACAGTGGATTACTTCGGCGAAATCGAATGTTTCAATTCAATTTAGATTAATGAATTAATATATGTATATAAAGTACAAAAGTTTATAATACAACATATTTACACAAGTTTTGCTGATTTCTTATTCAAATCATCTTTTTTTATATAATAATCTTTGCATGTTTAATCTCTCTTGATTATTAATGTCATTTTTATTTATTACAGCACTAAATTGCTTCAAATCTTTTTTCAAATCACTTATTGCTTCCCCTAAAACAATAATAAGTATATAATTATTATCTCCGTGATAAAATAATTATATACCTAGTTAATAACATAATATTATTAATAAAAAATATAAATAAAAAAAATAATTTAGCATAATGAAGTTTAGTATTACTTTTATATATTGTATAAAATTAAATTACTTATAGATTTTAAATAAATTTTAAACATTCAACATTCATATAAAAATATAAAAAAACTATGAAAATAGTTTAAATTTCAACTAACTTTCATTATCACGCAGAACTAATCCTTTGATTGTTAATACTTTTTCCAGTAATTTTGAAAGTCGCACTTCGCTGTCTTGTAATCGAAAGTTGCTTGATTCATGTGTCATTAGATAATTAAAGAATCGAATCCCTTTTTTTAATACATTAAATTGTATGAATTTTATTTCATCCCAGTATTCTTCATCAAGTAATTTCCAATCTTCTGGAATTGAATTATACCATCTTGACGATAAATCTGGATCAGTTACATCATTTTTAGCCAAATTCTTCAATATATCTGTGTCTATATTTAAACAGTCGCATAATAATTTCAATATATATTGAAGAAGTTCTATAATCATATAGTTTTCAGATTCTCGTATAATCATTTTATTACACAAAGTTAAATGAGTAAAAGATATTAACGCATCAGCTATTTTGATAGTTGTTACAGGATCTAGTCTAAAATATTGCAACTGTTTTACATATATTTCTAATATACAAGCATCTACAACAGAAAATATATAAAATAAAATTTCACCCTTTTCATAATGTTTATATTTAATTAATTAAGGTTAGTTCTTACCAGATTTATAGTGTACTATATTTTGAAGAGATTCAAATGATGATTTTCCTATAAAAACAATAATAAATTATTTTAAGTTTGTATTTATCTTTTTTTAATTATGAAACAACAACTATTCTTTTACAAAAGCATACCTGATGATTTACATAATTCTTTTGTAAATGAGGGAGAGATGCCAAATACTTCAATCATTTGAGTTAAAGGAATAAAAGTTTGTAGCAAAGGTCTTGAAAGAAGAATTTCTTTCAGAATTTCAAATGTTAAATTTACCCTGTAATAAATAATAATTACTATAAGAGTACTATGCTATTCGAAAATAAATAAAAAGTTAATATAACATATACATACCCCGATTCTTGAAATGGAACTATTTTTTGGGCATTTGTTAACGTAATAGCAACTGAACTTAAGAGACCAGTAAACTGATGTGCTCTTCTCTAAAAAAATATTTCTATTTAAATTATATTTTTGATTGTACAGTTTTATAAAAGGAAAAATTTATTTACCACTAAACGAACTGCAGTTACAAATTTCAATAACAATTGTAGAAATTCATGATCTTTATTTTTATGTGGCCAACAATTATAATTACTCATATATGTTATATATTCTTCATAGGAACTATCGTTTTGCGTTATGAGCAATGTTTTTCCACCAATATATTTGCTAAGATATGTGGATTGCAATGCAACATGTGATAAAACGCCAAGCGATCGTCTCGCTTCTATGCCACGTTCTTCGTTGTACCAACAACTTCCATCAAATATCGTTTTTGTATGAAAAACAGGAGTATTATAAATTTCAGAGAAATACGTGTCATTTATATCTCGAATATCGTCATTGGTCATTACATCAGAAATTTTTTGTAACACAGTTGTAGAATTCAAAAGAAGTTCCCTAGTTGTTGCAACTAACTATAGATAAAAAAAATGAAATTGTAAGAAAATTAAGTTAACACTTTTATTATCATTTTTTGATCTAGAATAATATTACTAAAAAAACTAACTTTATTTATTATAGATATAGAACTAATTGAATTGATTTCCTTCTCATTTTTCATTATTAAATTATTTAAATCTGATAAATAAAATTTTACTTTTAGTTCTTCATTTCCAATTATTGTTATCAGCGGTTTGACTAATTCTGGGTTTTCTGAAAAATTATTCACATACTTTAATCAATAATGTTTAAATTATGAGAATTACTTAAATTTTATAATTAAATGTGTTGATATTATTTTGTTTTCATTATTTATTAGTATTTTATTTGCAATACTTTGAAAATACATCCTATAATTTTAATTAAGATAAAGTAAATTAAGAATGATATATTTAAAAATAAATTCAGATACTTTAACATGCATCTAATGAGTATTAAATAATACATTTTTCACTTTATTACCAAAAATTCTGAATGTATCTTCTTCTTGCAAAATTGGTAAATTTCGCCGACCACTTTTCTCAACTATTTCGACATTTATAACTGGTTTTTCTTCTAATGATGACTCATAAATTGTTTTTGGCAGATTATTTAAGGGATAATCTATAGAAAATATATTTATAGTAACAGATCATTTTTATGTAATATAAATATTTTAATAATTTACTTACTATTCATTAATAAACTAAGCTTTAATTTATCACAGATTTTATCTTTAATACTGTTATTAAATGATTGACTTTTTACAGCAGGTCTAAAAATAAAAAAAATAGATTTATTGAAATTATTCATATTGTGTAATTAAGAATCAATTCATCTGCGTATTACTTAATATATGATGAATTTAATTTTTTTCTAGTTGACGAGTCTATTACAGAAACTGATGGTTGCATTAACTTAATAGAGCCAGCTTCCAACATTTTAAATCTGTCACTTAGATTTTGCATTTCAAAATTCTAAAAACACAGAAATAATTTGTAATTAAATTTAAAACTGAACTTTCTAGAACATGTACATGAATTAATGTAAACCTTCAATTCAAATTTTGTATGTAGCTCTTCTTTTTCTTTATTAAGAGCACTGATTTCAGCTATGTATTTCTCTTCTTGTTGTTTTAATTGTTCCTCTTTATTTCGTCTATCCTTGTCAATTTGTCCCTCTGCTTTTCTCAATCTATTCCTTAAATATTCAACTTCTCCTACTTTTAATCTTAAGTCAAACAGTAACTTACTATTTTCATCAAATAATTTCTCACGAGCTGAAATAAATATATTCTCTACTTAAAAACATTCAGAATGATATTTTCCTAAATATATATTTTGACATCTTAAATGATATACAATATATTACTTTTATCATCTTGTTGAAAACTCTGCTTAGAAGTTTTTTCTGTATATGAATGTTGAGTAGACTTGCAAATATTGTTTTGCTTAAAAACTTCATAATTTACGTTACTTAAATCACAATCAAGCGTTGACTGAACAATGCCAGAACTAGCCAGTATTTGGGTCTGATTAGTGTTTGTTGTAGACTTTATATATGTATTCTTAGTACAAGTGAAAAATGAATCACTTTTAACTTTAGTTAACGTAGAACCTGATGATCTTAAATTCTTAAAATCTGACTGATAATTGTTATTAACAGGAGAGTTATACGATGTGAAAGTTTGTACATAATTACTTGTTGATGGCTTTACTCGATTTGTAGATAATCCTTGATTTACATTAGATTCAACTTTGTTAAATACAGATATGGTTTCCTGAATAAAAACGTTTTGTTAAAATAAAAATATAATGTGTAATATTAAATACAATGTCTTTACTTTTATATATTTACATTTTTTTTAATTATATATATTTACATGAATATTTTATATAATTATTTATGCTTATATTCCAAGTACACAAATTAATATTATATTATTGTTTTTTTTATTTTTTTATTATTTATATTCTTTATATTTGCATTTTCATTATTTCTGTGCAATATATAAGTAGGTTACATGACCAATAAATTCTTATTTTTTTATTATACTACAAAGAAAGTAATGTAAATACCTGACAAGATCGTTGTGAAACAATAAAATCAACTTCTTTAACCATTTCATCTTCATTAAAATCATCTCCCCAAATATCGTCATCACAAAACAAATTATTTGAATTTGTATTTGTATTTGTTTTGGATTCATGATTAATTTTAGTTTTCTTAGCTGCTGGTTGTGTATTAAATCCTGAATCTTGTCCACATCGTTTCGACATTTTTTGTTTACTGTAATTATAAATTGCAAAAAATATATATTGTTATTATTATACTTGGCCTTTCTTTTCTCATATTCCTTTTCTGGTTTTATTTTCGCCATTCACATAAAAAGGATTCCTATAAGGTTTATAACCCATGTAACTGATATAATTTGAACAGTGGCGCCAAATGTGAAAAAATATCATTTTTCGTTACATAATTATTCAAAATCGTTTTTAATCATAAGTTTTCATATAGGATTACTATTAAAAGAGAGTAATCAACGTTAATTTAAAAAATATTAAAAACCAGTACAATTTAATTAAATATATTTAATCAACTTGTTATTTTTATTATGATTTTAATTTAAGAAAATAAATAGTATTTCAAATTTTTTTTGAAATTATATTGCTATATATATTTCTCTAATAATTGTAATATCATTATTATTATATTTTGCCACAGATTTAATTGTTATCTGAACATTGTAAAATATCTATATTTTATCGACTTAAAAATAAATTTCTTGGGCCCGTATTCATAGTTGGTTCTTAAGCTGACGTTCAGTCTTAAGTCCGTGCCAGTCCGTGCTTAAGACCGCGCACGTATTCATAGTCATGACTTAAGATGGCGTTCAAGCACGGGCTTAAATTTTGTCACACTTGCGAATCTATCCCACAATAATGATTCCTTCTGTTCGATCTATCAATATGCATACATTTTTAGTGTTCTTATACTACTGATTTTGTTGTTTATTAGTATTAAATCAGCACTGGCCCAGTTGTAATTCGCAAAGACGATCTTAAGATCGTGCTTAAGACCGTGCTTAAGAGGATGAGAAACGTCTGAGTTGACGGAGTTAGTGTCTTCTCAATTTTTATGAAAAATAAATTATAGTGTGGTTTTTGCTGAGATGTGCGTTGTTTATTAAGACTGGGAGAATAATGTTAACTTTAAAACGATTAAATTACATTTAAAATAAAGTTGATTAATATGTAAAAGGAAAATTAATCTGTTTTACCATCACAA
>JABFPK010002355.1:0-10277 GCA_022817445.1 Habroteleia sp. ZL-2020
ATGTATACCACATAAAAGCTTAATTTGGATTTCAAACTTGTGAATACGTATATAATCTAAACAAAGTTTATATATTGAGCATTTATTCTATACTTATTTACAAAAGTAAACCTTAAAATTTGAGATATCCAAGTTTTTCTTTTTTGTACATAATTTAAATTTGAAAATAATTCCTTCATGAAATTATTTTAGAATTCCTTCCTTTCCACAATAATCTGAAAATAAAACCTTTTTAACTTTATTATTATAAAATATAATTTCTCTTTTAAAATGCATTATGCAACTGATTTATTAACAGCGTATCAAAAAACTTAAGCAATTTATAAATAATACAGAGTACGGTGAATATATCTATATGCATAATAAAAATGTTGACTGGATAATTATTGGAAAAACAACTCGAATTAACTAAATCAGTGATAAATAATGTATGTCAATCGTTAATAATTTTTGGAACTAATTGAAATATATAAAATTATATAATTTTCATTCTCCTATTATCTTTTAATGGTCATGAAATCGCTTTCTTTCTTTAACGTGATAATAAAAAAAACGTATTCGAGATTTACTTGACTAATTGACTCGATAAAATTTGACTAATCTCTCATTTTATAGAATTACATTACAATTGACACATTATATACACTTCCTAAATCTCATAACTCCAATTAAAGCAGTAATTATTTTGAATTTATATACAAAAGCATGTATATAATTTGGATGTTAATAATATAAACACATATTGCACAATATAAACAACATTGACAATTTTCTGAAAGTATTATTTATAATTCATAAACATCAAAACATTAAAAACTCAATTGAAATCGAAATCAAATATGATCTCCAAAGTTTACAACTTATTTCTTAATGAGAATATTACAGATAGCATTTTAATCGACGATGTAATCTATATGTAATTTAATCGAAATTTACGTACAAAGAAATTACATGCCTATTTGTCCAATTCAAAAACTGTTACAATTGGAAAGAAACTATTTAGTTAAGTTAATTAAATCATTTATTTAACATTTATTAAATACAATATAAAATAAATCTGAAAACGTGTAATTTACTATTCATAACAATACACAAGGATAAAGTTTTTATACGTTTAAGATAATTTGTATTTATACGAGAAAAATGATTCAAAAAAAAAATAACTATGTATTCAATTTATAATTTAAATTCTTAATATATAAAACTCAATCAATATAGATAATTATTGGAATAATAATAGTAACATTTGCAAAATATCAAATTTGTTAATGACATAAAATATAACATTGGCCGAAAATAGCTATTATTTTAATACGTGTACAGTCCTGAAAATAATTCGTATCGTGTGCACACGAATGAACCGTCTGCAGACGCGCAAGTTCACACGGCACTCTTTTTCAAGAAACGCGTTTTATTTTTTTTCTCTTTGTCATCACGTTATCGGGGAAATCGTAGTTGCGCAGTTTTTACGGTGCTTAATAACCTTCCCAAGCAACTTTCGATTTCAACGCACTGATTTGATTTAGTAGTAATGCAAAAAATGTCACGGTTCATTCATTTTTGGATCCCGCGTACCCAAAATTCGGCTGCCAGGAACAAAGTCGATTAACAATTTTATAATTTATTTTCCTTATTTAATTATAATGAATTAATTTATGAATTTGAACATTTATTATGTTTGAAGCCAAAGAATCATAAAATCGTAAACTAGTATTTTTTCCCTTTACATTAACAAAACTATTATTACCAATATTTAACTTTTCAATAACAACAAATATATAATAAATTTGCATATACATATATTTTACAAAAATGCATACCTTTCTTGATTATACATAATTAAGCAATATTAATAAATTGAAAAAGAAGGATACTTATCCTATAAAAAATATTATTACTTTAAATAAAATCAATATTATATATATATGTAAAAATAAAGACTATATTTTTTGATTAATAATAAAATGACCTACATGAAAATTTATACAACTATTTTTGACAATTCTCTTTATGCGATATTAGAATATCAAAACAAAAATAATGTTATAATATAATAATTTAAAATGCCTGTTTTTCTTCCATAACCGACGTTTCAACTGCATTCTCATTTTTTACGCGACCTAAAAAATAAAAAATTCAATTAAAATACATACATATATGATCATAATTAATTTAAGCTAAATATTATTAACTTTAATAATAATAATTTTTATAGTAAATATTATTTGGAAAAAATTATAGATAAATCTTCATTACAATGTTATTGGATACAGAATTTTATAACAACACTCTTATTTAATTAAAATTAAAAAATCTAATTTTCCATGAGATAAAGAATTTCGTATTTGTCATCGTATTCGTTCATTGCAATAAATAAACAAATATTTCTTACAATTTACATAAAATAAACCATTTATTTTTGTAAATTAATATTAATTTATATTTATCGGTTACTCTATTCTTAATGAATTCAAATTCAAAATAGAAAAGTTTAGGAAATATGCATACAAACCTATTATTGATTATTATTATTCGATATGCTATTCCAAAAACGTTTGTATTATGTCACAAAATACAAAACTCCTTTTTCAAACCATTTTATAAAATACTTTTCAATAAATTTATATATTTTTTTAAATATAATAATTTCATAAGTAATTAATAAAAGTTGTTATTTAATTAATAACTTTTGCTTCCAATATTATAATTAAAAATATTTAATTCGAATAAATTTCTTTTCATTTGAAATAAAGATTTAATGAATTGAAATAACTAAATAATAATTAAATTTTTATTTTTGATATTATTTATTGATAACATTTTCAAATAATAAAAAACACCCCTTAATGAATTGTTCAATGTGTTGGTGTGAGTATTTAATATAGTATATTTAATTTATATTTGGAAAATTAGACAATAAATTCAAAACTTATAATAATATTTTACCTGTATGTTTTAAAACCACTTTATTATTTATAGATTCCAGTACTCCTTTACATGGAAATATTCGTGGAGACTGTTTAATCTGAAATTTTTATTAAGTTACACATAATTTAAAAAGTAAATATTGCATTTTTAAAGAAGTATGCTTTTGCTCAAACTTATTTTTAAACCATATGTACACTTGCAGCTCTCATCTCATTGTTGTAACCGCAAGTTTCACTCTATTTACATATGCGAAATTTAGGATGCAAGCATTCTATTTCGCTCTAATTGGATGGTACCTGGTTTGTTCGATCTAGACATCAAGTGCGAGGGATTTTTCTGATATATATTTGAACTAACACAACCGTCATTATTGGACTTCTCCAATTAGATACATATAATTCATGGATTCATAAATAAATGAAATTTTAATTAATATTTATGTAAATAACGCATATGTCAATAATGAGAGTTTCAAATGTATTCTGGAAATATTGCTTTAAAAAATAATTTAAAATTTGCAAGCAGTTAAAGTAATCTTTGTTAAAGTATTAAATTATAATGCGTTAGGCAAATTTTTACAACAATAACTAACAAATTAGTATTTTTCATTCACATATATTATTTTGTTTACTCGAATTGATTGTTGTTGTTGATTTTAATGGCTACAGGCACCGTTACTCGAATTGAAATAAAAATAATTTATAATAAATAAATGCTTACAACTTGAACTTCATCTGGCCTTTTATAATATACTTGTGGAAGATATGGATCCGCATTTTCATTTCCAATGGGTGCAGTCTAGAAATATCAATATGTGTTAATAATTAAGACATTATTATATTAGTTTTATTTTGCAATTATTATTTTTTAATCTCTTTATACTCAATAAATATTTCATTTCTAAAACTAATCTAAATAGGAATATCCTTTTAAATAAATAAATAAATAACATTGAAATATAATTCTTTATATTAAATTATATATATTATATATTATGCAATATTCAGGAAACACTTTGTTAGCACAGTTCCATAGAGCTAATATATACACTATCTATCAGTTGCTAAATACTCTTAAAATTTACCTTCGGCGACAATGGAATCTTGAGTGTCTCTGTTTTACACCCTTTTTCTGGCGTTAATAGCATATCGTTAGTAACGGCATGAACATTTTTCAATAAATGCGTATTTTTATAATTAATATATTTTGAAATAGGAGATATCACATTAGGATATTTCAGTCTATTCACCGAAGATAGCGGAACACGGTTATCTTCGGAACCACCGGATGGCTCTGTCTTTTCTGTTGGCAAATGTTGATCTGTGAAAAATGCTCCCTTCTTTTGCACCCGCTTTTTATACTTTTCTGTATTATTTCCAGGAGTTACAAAATACATTCCTCTAGGTGAATAACTAGGAGTAGATTTTTTCATCACTCCACAATTAATGACATTTTCCATTGCCTGTGATAAATTCAAAACATGTTTTGATGAGGAGTCTTTCTTCAAACTGCTAACTTTTAAAGCAACCGGACTTTTATCATCAATGGTACCAGATTTTTTATGGGGAGTCATCAAAATTTTACTATTACTTTGTGTTCGTGACAGCGGAATTCTATCAGGTGGCGTTACAAAATTAAGATCCGGTCTCGGAAGCCGAAGAAACTGTTTTCGGGACCCAACTTTTGGTGTTTTATCATCAGAACATATCCTTTTTTCATACGCTAAAACTTTTTTCTGACTTAGCGGTGTATGTGACAATTCTTTTTCGGGTGCTTTTACAAAACCGGAACTTATGCTCGGAGTTTTAAATAATTGTTTTTTTGTTTCTACTTTTAATAATTTATCATTTTTATGTGTCGCTTTTCTTTCACTGCATGATATTTTTTTATTTGACACCGATGGTGTTAAAGTTACTTTATTCAAGGACTTCGATTTTACAACACCTGGAGTCTTAACAGCAGCTTTTTTTGGTTGCGTGGTCGACACTTTGACAGGAGTTTTCGATATACGCAAGTTTTTCGCATCAGATAATAATTTATTTTTGCTAACATTATCATTCTTACTGATTAATTTATTTGCATCTTCAGATTTATTAACCAAGACATCTTTGTACTCCATGCATCGGTTTAACATTTCTAGTAAATAAATATTATTCGTCGTTTCCTTTTCCTTGGATTTTTTTATTTCCAAATTAGATTCCTTTTCTATTTCATCCATTTGCTTAGCAAAATCCATAACCCTTTGTTTGTATTTCACTATCTCTTCCATTATGCTCTTTTCCATAATATTCGTGTCATAACTCGGTGATTTATTTTCCGTAAAGCTCTGCGTTGGCGTATAATACTTCGCTGTACTCATCGAATCTACATTTTTACTTTTAGCATCTGCAATTTCAGTATCCTCCAATGACGCTAACTGTTGCTCGCAAATTGTGTAAATACTTGTAGTGCTCGTGTTCAAAGGTGGAAGTAAATTCTTCTCGCTATGTTTTGGCAGATCACTTTCATCTTTATATAGATCATCACAAAATTTCTCCAAAAACTCGAAAGTGTTCGTATCGTTGTTGACTTTGCAAGGCGTGGAATTATTAGATGAAATTTTCGGACTCGAAGCAATTTTTGGACTAGATGTTATCTTATCAATAATATCACGGAAAAGAGTTTGGGGAGTTGAATTCTTTTGATTCATTAGAGGGGAGTTATGTTTTATATTTGTTTGAGGAGAACTTTCCGCTTTGTTCAGAGGAATAGTTGTATCGTACATAGATGGAACTAAATCAGGCATAGATTCATCTTCTATAAACTTGCATAACTTAATAAATTCGTCAGTGATTTTGTCGAGGCTAATATCTTGTTTTTTGTGGTCTTCGGCAGTAGACATGGCGAAAGATTCTTCCAAAATTGAAACAAGTTTTCTGGTGAAGTCGATAGGTTTTTTCTGAAATTCATATGATAGGCGTCGAAGAACAATTTTCTTCACATTTTCCTTGAAAGCACTTTCTGGGTAATTGGATTCGTCGAGAGAATCCCTTTCTATAGACGTTACAGAACTTTTGTTTGAAACGTCAAGCTTGACTTTAGACAAAGCTGTATGAAAAGAATATTCAGAAGACTGACAAGAAGACAAATTGTTAATTAATTCAGAAGAGGTGGAAATAGATGGCTGGCATGATGCATTATTTTTTTGCTGGGAAGAATCAGAAACATGATTTAAATTATTGTCATCGTCTTCCGCAGTAAGGTCTATGAATGGAATATCATTATCATTGGATAAATCAATTGTTTTGTTAAAAACATCTGAACTTGATTTGGATGTTATATAAGATTTGCTTGTATCGGAGATCTTAGATGTTGACAAGTTGCTTTTTCTAGATTCCTCAACTAAAAATAAAAAAAGGAATATTAATGTTACATTATAATTAGAGAATACTAGACATCAAATAGTAAAACATTATAGTAATATATAACATTTATAATATACTAAAAACATTAATTTTGTACAATAATTACATTTAATATTCTTATTACGTATATTATAATATGTATAAACTAAGAATTAAAAAAACAATTTTAAGTTTACCAATATACTCTAAACTATAAAATAAGTATATTTATGTATTAAATGCAATTATTATACAAAATTTATAATTACTTATAGAAAAAAAATATTAATAAATTGAAAATATTGTAATAATATTTTTATTACAATATTATAAATGTATAGTTATAAAACCTAGTATGTTAAATATAAGTTAATCTTATTATATATTATTTTCATTGAGATTAAAAGTAAAGATAAAAGATGAATATCAAATTAGTTTTGTTAAATTACTTTTAAATATATATTTAATGAAATAATTTAATAGTTAAAGAATAAATTGGTCATTTTAATTAAAAAATTAATATTTTGGATTTTGGAAAAATATTCGTCATATATTAATTAACTTTTCTTTCTAACTATGGACAATAATTGACAAGAAACAATAGAGAAATTCAAATGCATAGATTTGAATAATAATTTCTATATAACTTTATATTAATTTATGACTATATGCTAAAGATAATATATTATAATATTCTTTAAATAAAATATAATTATTAATTTGAATTAAATAAATTAATTTTACAAAGTATGCCCAAATTAAATAATACATTTATTTATTTTTATATTTTATCCTTATTATAATAAAGAATTTATTAGAATATATATTTTAAAATAATTAGTAAAATATTCACTGCAATTTTAAATAACAAGCATTATTTTATATATAACAATATTATTACCAGTTTTTGAGCAGTTCTATATAAATAAAGTATACATTTTGAAAATACTTACGAATAAAAGATTGTATGGGGTCTGTAAAATTTTGACATTGTCTCTTCCGATTCATTTTACTTATTGTTTTCAAGCAACACCAACTAAGAATTATAAATATATAATTAAATTAAATTCAAATCCTTTTATCCTTAATTCTGCTTACATTATATTCCTTGCATTTTAACGGAATCTAGTAATCACTTTTGAAAAGTAGTTATAACATGAAATATGTCGCTATTAGAAATGGAACAACTTCATCATTGCCAGTTGTCCTACCATAAGAAGAATACAGAGCCTCCCTCTATATGAATTAGTTCTTTACATTTTAAATAATTAATAAATTTTTGTTAGGAACAAAAATAAACACAAAAAATAATGTTTTCTTATATTTAATATTTTACTTATATATAATTTATGCAATAATAAAACTTATATTTTTTAAATATAATACTATTTTATCTACATTCAAGAATATTAAGTGTTTTATTTTATCAATGCATTTATTTGTATTAGTTGTCTATATATTAAGGATATAGAGTATATTAAATTAAATGAATATATTTTATTTATGCATTTAATACTAAAATATTAAATATTAAGTATTTTAATATTCCGGTAACATTATAAAATACATTATTAAACAAATATTTGCCTTTATAATTTTTATTGCAATATTACAATTAAAAACTTCTCTCTAAATTTTAATATTTAATTAATACAACAGGTGTAATATGCAATTGTACAAAATTTTATTTCTAAAGAACAGTAAATCAGAATTATCGGATATTTAATGCCTAAAAGGATAATAATATTCTTAGAATTCTGCTTAAACTATTATTTAAGAATCTGCCATATTTATTTTGAAATTTGCACATGGTAAGTTACGTATCTACTGGATATGTTTGGTTCGCGATTTTCAACTACAAATGAAGTGACCGATAAACACCCACACAAACTTAAACGTAACAAAATGGCGAAACGGGATGCCGTTAGGAAAATTCTGCCAGATGCAATTGACCAAAATGAGGCGATAATACGAGGCCTACGTTCTCGAAATAAGGTTAACCGTCCGCTAAGCTGCCCGTTAATGTTTTCCCGGTAATTTTCTTTGTGCAAATGACCATGCGTCTGTGATTTTAGGTGGACAACAAATCTCTGGACGACCTAAACAAACTATTTAACACGCTCAATACCAAAGTCGCCACAATCGTTGAGAAAAATAAAGCGGGATCGACGTTGCTCTCGCATTCGGTGAGTTCTGTTTGCCAAAAATATATGCAATTTGGTTAATAAGAACTAGACTTTGACAGACCTTAGAACTGCTGTCAATTAGATAGTAAACATGCTGCATCTACTTTGACAATGTTCAATGTTTAGTTTATTTTATATTTTTGAATTTTGTTTTCATACTAAATACTTTTAAAGGAAATTACTTGAATTGTATATAATTTTATAGCAATACCATTCGTTCTAATTTCTAATAATATATTATTTTAATGGTACTATTATTATTTTTATTTGATATGTATACAGATCAAATATATATTTAAAATATGATTATATATAATATTATAAAATGTGTTGGCATATATAATAATATAATGCATATATATATATTAACTTTATATTTATAACCATTTTTTGATATATATTCAAACAATACAGTATTTCAATTTATGTTTTACACAATTAATATCATTTTTTAGGTAAGAAATAAATTTATTATTAATATTTTTTTTCTTTTATATTAATAACTTTATAAACGTCTATATTTAACATCTTTATACGTAATTCTGTAATTGAGGCAATTTGCTAGATTTAATCTCTTAATAAATAATAATAATTATATTCTTTTTATTAGTTATAAATAGTGATTATTTATTTTACTTATTTAATTAACGAATAAAGAATTCAAATTATACAAAAATAATAATAATTATACAGAGTGATTAAAAGATAAATCCAAACAAATGAAATACACTAATTCAATTGATTATATTAAATCTTATTGTTTTCCTTTCTCTTAAAAGAGTTATTTATATATTTTTAATAAAATTATATATTTAATAATAACAAATCAATTAAAATATACCAAATTTACAAATTAGAAAACAATTTATCATTGATAAATGATGCGCATAATTTTTCAGGTTAGGAACCTACGCTATGGGCCACTTTCGTCGTATCCCGTTGGTAATTGGTGGGGAATACGCATCGACTGTGCACGCAGTCTTGTGCACTGTCCCTTCGTTGATGACGTACATGATGGTCTGTTTGGTGCAGCGTCCATTTGCATTTCCCACTCTGATTCGAGTACAGATGCCGATCAGGGTGACTTCCTAACGTTTACAGGTCGCGAGGTCAACGAGGAAACCACAAGTTCACGAGAATCCTTGATCCTCAACTATCGGTACCGCATACCACTTCGCGTGGTGCGCAGTTACAGTCTGACCAACAAGTATGCACCAAGAACTGGAGTCCGGTATGACGGCTTGTACTCGGTGGTCACTCACTGGATCGGCACTTGCCGGGACTCCAAAAAGCGCCATAAATTTGCTTTGATGCGAATAGCAAACCAAGATCCTCCTCCTTGGGAAACCAACTCCCAAATCCTACCGAAAGTCACTGAACCACCTATTTCAAAGTCCATCATTGTGCCACCCACCTCCAAGTACCTAAACAATGGTCAAAACACCAAAAGCTGTATGAAAAGGCAATACCCGGAAACAAACGCTCAAAACAATAGATATATGATGCGTAGCAAATTAATGAAAAAAGAAGTTCCTTCAGAAACAGTTGCGCCACTTTCATCCAGCTCTAATGTTCACACGCTCTCGCAAAATAACTTCAGATTAAAATTGTGCCATGCGCAACCTCCCACTAGCAACGTTTCGATACGTACCGATCTGTACAATAAGTACAGCTTGCGCAATTCAAAAATTAGTAGAAATATACTTTCCAAGAATAATGTTCAAAATATCAAGTCTCCAGAGTCCATCGAACCTTTTAAGAATGGCATTCTGCAGCACAC
>JABFPK010002356.1:0-10276 GCA_022817445.1 Habroteleia sp. ZL-2020
CATTATTATTGTCCATGTACTAAGTGCATGCAAATAGAGTTTGAAAGAGCAATATTTCCAGATAACAAAGCTCATATGATATTTGAATTTGATGTTTTTCGTCGTTTTGAACATAATTAAGTAAAACATTTTCGAATGTAATAATAAAATTACATTCCCCGTTTAAAAATACTCAGAAAATAAACAAAAAAAAGTAACAACAAAAGTGTTCTACAACTTTGCATGTTATAACTTAATGAAATGTTATATATATAATTGCCCCTTACAATACTTACATCTAAATTGTATGTATGGTGGTAGGAGACAACGTCTATATATATTCAATCATATATTCAGGGGGATAAGCATAAGCAACTGTGCACATGTGATGCAGTTGTAAAATCTACACAAAATACATGTTTTCCATGTAATTTTGAAAAAGCAATGTCACTTTATTTGTAGATTCATAAATATTTTACTTTATTATGCTTAAAACCAAAACAATACGTTAAAGAATACTACAACATTAGGGCTGTCTCGGTCAATACCTCCAATCCTTATAGAAATTCGCAACTTGCCCAACACTGGAACAGCGCTGACTAACACTACCTTTGTAAAAATTTGTACAGGGCTAAAACATGTCCCTGAACTGGTATCCACGCCATCAGTATGGGGCCCGTATGCACATGTAACGCCGGGCATGAGAATGGCCCCTATGGGGAAGCTTATTTTCTTAACCACGTTTGGCCCTAAGATGGCCCCGGTAGGATAATTTTATTTGTTTCAAATTAGTTAACCGTCTTATGATTATCTGAAGGTATTCTGCCATGGTCCCTTAAGTAAATCCATATCAAGGCCCTTTATAGGGCTTTCCTGATCGGGGCCACTATATTGCCCGGCGTTACATACGATTTTGGGGCCTGATGTGTTATTTGTTTTGGACCTGATATGGGCCCGACAAGGAAAACTGTCATCCCGTTTGCCATGTTTCATCCTGACCAGGGCCACGTTTGTAATGTGGCCAACCTAATTTAATTTCTACCAGGGTAATAATTATTTTTTATTCCTTTCCGAAATATTATAACTAAACTCCTCTAAAATATATTATAAACAATAAACGGAATCTATATTTCGCATCCTATATATTAACGTCCTATGTTCAAATGTTGGATAAAAATACTTTAATGAATACGCATTACTATTATATCGATATATAATTTATTTATATAAACTTTATATAGTAAAGTTTTATCGTTCATGCTACATATTTTTAAAACTCATTCTCCATGGAACAATAGTAATGGTAAATTTATAGAAAACTAGAATACTATACAAGAAAAAGGTCTTTGATCTGCTTAAATTCATCACGGAAAAAATACCGCGTATCATAAGATAAGAAGATTGGATTCGACTCGCAATAAGGAAAAAAGACAGTGACGAAGTCATCGAATAAAAATCATAATAAGAAGTCAAGCCTTTTAAGATGATGACATTCATTTTGAAATTCAAGTTGATGTTAAACTTTCATTAATCATTTCTAATTCAACTTATACGTATGAGCAATATATAAATATTTTTTATTGCCTGAACATGTAATTATAAACAAATATAGAAGTTCTTAAGAATTTTTAAAATACCGTTTCGAATGCAGATTATTGAAACACCTATTAGTTGTTTAACAATTTATTTATTTTATTTATGTTGGTATAACAAAAAATAAATGCTATTTCGACCATTAAATGTTTTTAGAAATTCATATATATATGAAGTCATTCGTATCATAGATTATGTAAAGATAGTATTTATAAATATATAAATAGAATTTATAATACAATTTATTATTTACAAATAATGAATTATATTATTTCTATATATTTATATATATATTGTATAGAAAATAACAAAATAAATTTGAAAATAAATGTAAGTTATTAGTAATTTGAAAATCTTAAACATATTTTAAACCAAACACGATTATCATGACATAAGAACAACGAAGTATGTTTTAATTTAATATGTTTGATATATTACTTTATAGTCTAGCTTTATTAAGCTCGTACCCAAAAATTTAGTAACTACTACAGTCTTATGAGAACACTTTGTACGCTTAGTATATTATCTGGATTGAATCATATATCCTCATAAATCATAACTTGCACAGGCATCCGAAGTTGAATCGCTTTGAATCATATAAATGCTAAATAATATTTTGAGTTATATATTTTTATCTCGAAAGTTTTATCTGAAATAAATAAAGTGAATATGTATTATAATATGTATATAATATTTAAATAATAATTGTCTAATATTTTTCAACAAGCTTTGGTGAAAGTATAATTATATTTTAGAAAAACCGAGTTTACTCTAATAAATCTGAGCTGTTTTATATTTTTCATACCAACATGAAATATCTTAGATTTATTACGTTCATTAAAATATATAGCTTAGGAAATTATTATGAATATTAATATTAGTACTGAATATTAATTATTATTATAATACCGTCATTTAAAATTATGTTCGAATTTCTGGAATATAATACTCTAACACATGTATACATATTTCAATTAAATTTCCAATCAATAATATATTAAAATATATCCAAAAAATTAGTAAACTTTCAGCATTTCAAAAGAGAGCACAAGTTTCCGTTTTCTTCTTTTTTAGAAAAAAAAAAAAAACAAATTCAAACTTTAAAAAAAGAACACTTTTTACTATTTTTTCTGTTTTTGTATTCCAAACACTTCTGCAAAAATAGTTATTTGAGATGTTAAGAGCATTTTTTGTATTGGCAATTTTATACTAATACATATCAATATCTAGAGAATATGTAGTCAACTAAAGGAATTTTAAAGGGACGTGCCTTATTTGAAAAGTAACTTTAGTCGATGAATTAATTTTTACACATTACTAAATAAAGCAGTAAAATTACTATCAGAGATTTATAATAATATACATTTTATTAAATTGAACATTATTAACTTTGAAAAATATTCTATTGAAAATATTTTATCGAATATTTTTCAAAGTTTTTATAGAAAGCTTTAAAGCCATCAAAAATATTAAACTTCATACACGTTTTAATAGTTTGACATCTTGATGATGATAAAATAAATGTCAATTGAAAAATGTAATAAATGAAACACATGTTCTATCTAACATTTATGTGTATAGTATATCTATATCATAAAATACTTTTGTCAATTTTGTCTAAAAAATTGTCAAATTTCCAGAAAATTATTTCGTTTCATTGCATAATTTTCTTACAATATATTTCATTATTCAATATTTAATGCAAATAATATTCACATATTTGTCATTTTTAATATTGTTCTTTTTATAAAATTAACCTAAAAATATCAAACATAATATCTTACTTATTATTTTCCATCCAATAATACTTAAGATGTTGATTATGATAACTTGGCACATTTCCGATAGATATCATGAAATAGCTCTAAAACTCTTTATATATATAACAGTAAAAAATGTCAATGTACACTAAATTCGTGCACTCTATATAATTTAATAATTAAAACGAAAATATTTATATGTTAAATGGATTTTTGGTAAAATTTAAATAAAAATAAACGTGAATTTACCCCGCGGAATAAATTTACAAACAGGACTGAATGAAATGCCGATTGTCTAAAGCTTCCAAATCCTAAATATGGGTTACCATTACCATGCATATATAAACCGTATAATTGTTACATAATCGAATATAAGCAACACAGATTATACATCAGTCTTGCGAAAATTCATATTTCCATATGCAATATTCAGAATAATCAATTAATTCAATGGTTCTCAATTAAAGGTCTTCTAGAAACGAGTAAGTGAAACCTTAAAACTTGTTCATTAAATCATTGCATTCGTTAGCTTGGATATAAAATTAAAGGTCACAACAACATTTTAACATGATAGTATTCAATTATTTCATTCTTTAATAACAGAAAACCTAACATCACACACACAAATGTTTTTTAGGTTAAGCTGTCTTTATAGGGACGTACAGTAACAAAGTACCTAACAACAAAAGTATCCTTCCACAAAGAATTTTTATGTTCCTTTTATATACACACTCGCAAAGTCTAATTCTAACGATTTTTCCTCCTGCTTATACATGACCTTATACCTTTACTATAGTAAAGCCCATGCAATGCCTAATTTTCTGACAGAATAATTACTTTGCTTTTTAAATAAATGAACTCTCTCAGTTGATTTCCTGTTTGTGCAAGAAATTTCTCGTAAATGATGTGTATATTCGCAGACAGTTCTTGTTACAGTTCTTTGATAATAAATATTTACGATCAAAGTACTCCAATTAGATCTTTCATTCAGCACTTATTTTTACTGTTAACGCCGTTCGGCGTGAATCGTATTAGATATCGGAGTCATCCGAGTTACTTGAAAGTACGTCTCAAATGTCAGTAATGGACGTGAAATGAGTAGTTAATTAACGTCGCCTGGCTCCGTGTCCGCCTCCAGAAGCTTTGCCACTTTTCTTCGTCACTCTCACCTCGTGTCTTTTGTAAGCTGTCTCGCCCAGCCGATCCCTCTTGTGTATTCCTCCTGGGCTATCTTTTTCCTTATTCCGCGACTCGTTCGTAATTAAGACGCTCTTAGAACAGGAATAAAGTACAGTCGACATGGCACCGTCTCATGTATTTTCATTTATATAGTGTCCTCGCCTGGACTTTGAGAAATGAGATTGGGCTGCAAAATACCACTGAATAAGACGATATTTTTTTCACATTTCATAAATGCTTCGTTGTAACTGGTGTTGGCTCTGTTCTGCTCATAATATCTTAGATGTAAAAAAATATTATTTATAGGAATTTAAGATAAACCATTAGAGATAATATATAAAAGTTTGTATTTTCCCTAAAATGATTGCACTAAATTATGGGAAACATATCAAAGTTACAAATGGAGACATTTTTATTAAGCAATAGTTTTATTTAACTATCAATTGAATATAATAATTCTGTTTTGAACATTTTATTAATTATATATTGACACAATATATATACAAATAAATATAAGACTAAACAAATTTTCGAACATTATTTAATTACGAATCCGCTCAATTATTTTAACTTTGCGAAAATTATTCGGAAATACGCCTTTAATTAATTAATTATTGTAACAGCTGAACTATATAATAGGAGTTAACTTTTACAATTTGTAACAAATGAATATTCTCGTTTATATGCTAACGTCAAAACTAAACATGTAATCGAAGATTAATTTTGTTAATTTCAACACTAAATCCAATTTAGTTTATGAAACTCTAAAATGATTATTAGATATAGAAACTTCAAGCACCGACACTTGAAAACACATAATTTCAGGAAAAAGCATTGGTTTTTCATTAAATGTCGTTTATTGATTGAATGGTTGTGAAGGTTTCTGAGTCTTAAAGAAAGGAAATGCTAGGTTGAGTGAAGTTGAAAAAAGAAAGCAGCAAATATTGGGACTGGTGAGTTTGAAAGTTCGCGAGCTTCCGAAAGGAAACTACTAATCGAAGAACAGCAACGTGGAAGTCTCTCTGATTCGAAGCTTCTATTGACTTAGTGAAGTTTAGATTGCCACATAGATAAAACGCCGCGGGAAAACCACAACGGGCAAACCATACGCTTGCAGATATATATACTACTTTGGCCCAACTCTCCCCAGATACTTCCGGTATATTGCTACTAGAATGTCAAAAGGCATTCTAACACCTCGTTACAAAGTTGTAAAAGCTTTCAAGAAATCATAATGCTGGATATTGACCTAAACATACAAAGAGCTCTACATTGCTCGTACTTTCAATAGGTTTGAATCATTATAAAAAAAAATAATAACTTTTTGATAAAATAATATGAAATACAATTAAAATACTCAAAATCTTTAGAAATATGCCTTCATTTTATAATTATAAATTTCAATCGAATTTATTCAAGCCTCGCACGTGAAATATAAACAGAAACTCAAACGTATGTAATGCATATAACGAGAGAAAAACGTTTTACAATTCTTGACATGTACTGTTTAGTATTTTGAATTTAGGAGACAATTCCCAATTTCATCATTGTTTTACGTTCGCTTGATATATGTTGTCAATACTGATTCGTCGCTATTCGTAGTTGTGTCTGTCTTTACTTTTACTGTTATCATGTCAGCATAAACAGTTCAAGTCAAATCCAAATATTCCTTAAAACTTCGGCATTTCTCACATAAATAATATATCATCTATTATTATAATATATGTATCTAGATATGCAATGTCACTATAATTTCTATAGGATTTTATTTTTACCGTAATAAATCGATTATTATGCACTTGTTAATTTTTAAATTAAACAGTTTCTTGTGTTATTATTTGCAGATATAAGAAATGTAAATAATGTACCGTGTAATTATTATTTTATATCAATCTTAACTTTTGTATTTTTTTATTAATGATAATTAGTTAATTTTTCTAAAACCGAGGTAAAAGATAAAAAAATTAGGATTCGAATTACCTGACTGTCGATATGGTAATTGTAAATCTGCTTATGAGAATAAAAAGTCAGAGATACCCGGAACTTTGTGAAAATAGTTCCGAATGGGAGCCATTAATTTTACTCATCTGCAATGCGAGGTATAACTCTGCGGGTCATAACGAATACGAAACGATATGAGAAAAGTTGAAATACCTGCCGACCACCCTGCTCTTACACTTTTACGCCTCGCTGGCTGTCACAAGTGCAGGTTAATGTAAAATCGCGAACTAAGTTTTTAACGCATTTTTCCCGTTCTTGTAATTCTAAAGGACCTTAGTAGAATTTACGACTTTTTAAGTACGACTATTCTGTGTTTTCAAATGGCATCAATAAAATGGTATTAGTATACACCAAAGAAGATAATATACCAGAATTATTGTAATCTCAATGCTGACAAAAATAGTTTTTAAGATAAATATTTGGAACACTGTAAATTAAGTTTTATTACTAAAAATGATTCAAACAAATAATAACTTTATTCTTTAAATCGCAGTAAGAAAATTAAATACTAATAAAATGGCAGACAATGGTTTAATTTTTGACATAGCTGTTAATCTCATCATTAAGGTTTATTATTAATGTAGTTTTAATTTATCGATTTATATATAATAGTGTAAATTATCAATTGATTTTCATTTAGATCAGTCTGGCAACAGTCTGGAACATGTCTGGTAGACGCTTGCCAGACTGTTTCTAGACTGATTTTGTTTTAGAATATTCATTATAATTATTTTAATTGCATTATATAGCCCAATATATTTTTACTGTATTGAATGCTTAATTAAAATCTAATTTTGAAACTGAATTTTCAAAATTTGAAACGAAGGTTCAAAAAATTGTATTTGGAATTAATAATGTGTGGTTTAAAATTATTAACTCCACAAAAGCTATAGTTTAATTGTTAACATAACAATCTATATAGTTTATTCCTTTCTATCAGGAAATAATGAATCATAAAGTTCCTATATACACAGTATTCTTTCATGTTTCTAAATAAGAATATGCAAAATAGTCTGCAATATTTAAGCTTCCAATTATAATACAAAATATAATGTATAGTTTGTTTGCAATCCAAGTTTAATTGAGATATAAGTTATACATTTAATAAAAAAAACATAAGATTTCATAAGAACAAGACATTCACCTTATAATTTAAAACAATTATTAAAATATATAATTTTGTAAATTAATCCAATCACTAAACAAACAAAACTTAACGTTATAATTGAGTTGGAAGACCAATATCAGACGATTGAATAGAGGTTACGTTCACTTTGGCGAGGGACTGTGAGATGTAAGAAGAACACATAGAGTTCTTTGACAACAAAGAGCTGCGCGCTCGACCGAGTCTATTGTTCTTCTTCGTCGTAGTGGTACGAACAACTTCGCGTTTCAATAAAAGTAGCGCTTGATTTCGACGTTTTCGTCACAGTGACAATGACAAAAGGTAAAGTTATTCAGAAAAAATTCCGAGTCACGACGCGTATAATCAATTATCGTGCATTAAGTGCATATATAGAAGGTTAATAATGTACTAATTATCATGTGCTTAGGACATTAATTAATATACAAAGTATATGTTTATTCGTGAATTCCTTACGTTTATTCTTTATAACGTAAAGGAAAATATTCATCTAATAAAATAATATTTATTCTCCAACAAATTACGCATTTTTTAAAGGAAATACTAAATATACCAAAACATGAAAGAGTTGCTTTTACTGTAAGTCTTTTTATAAAAAAGTACTATTTGGAACAGTTATAAAAAATACTTTTTAAAGATAAAAATTAAAGCATTTTTTAAAGTCACTTTTTTAAATTTGTTCAATTCTTAAAAAAATGCATAGAAATAGATTAGGTTAAAATAACATTACTTCAATTAAAACATATTAATATATGTAAACAGAGCTAATGAAAATTTCAAACACAAAATGTCTAATATTACAGTTAAATTGCCCTGGATGCCAGTTTAAGTTGACAGCTGAAATCGAAATGAGATTGGCAGTAACGTTAATGGACATAGACAATATAGACAAAATAGACAACGAGAAATGCTCATTTAATTTCATATTTGCAAAGTTAGTATTAGTGCCATTCCCATTTCGATTTCAGTGTTAATAATTTAAACTGGCCTATTACCCATTTATTTTTCCAGCTATCGAAAATATTAGATGTGCAAAGTGAGTGTAATTTTCAATATCGTTTTGTCCCTAAGAGTATCCTGCACGGATCATATGTGCTACCTCAACTTTCAAATAAGATGGAATACTCACATAGGGCCTGGTGAAAGAACATTTTATTTTATTTAGCGAAAGAAAACTTTTTTTTTATTTTATATTATTCGAAAAGAAATGTGTGAAAAAGAACATTAGATATTTCTTCCGCAGATGATCCATCTTATCTTACCATTCAGGTAACGTGTGTATTCGCTAAGTGATCATATCAAAAATATAAAAATGGTCAGATAATATAAACTATATACAATATCCTCTCATTCTTCATTTCATCCATATTTCATCTCTAAAAGGGATTAACATGTAGCATTTTTTCTTCAAATGCATGTATGATGTCTAAATACCAAAATATGTTGCACAATTTAAATTAAAATTATATTAAATTAAATGAACTAGAATATCTCTGATATTACGAAATCTATTAATCATATGTCAAGAAGAAGAAAAAATATTTTATCCCTACACTTCGTTTACATTTACAAATTTCTAATTTTTGGATAGCATCTGTTTGGCGATTTGTAAAATATCTTATATAGGCCCTACTGGAAAAGAACAGCATGGTATAGGGCTGGATCGCAGACGTGAACCAGACATATGTCATGCTGTTTCCAGACTTGTGCCAATTTTATGCCATATTTGGATTTTTTCCTACTTTTTAGAATGGCATCAGGCTGGAATTTGTCTGGGAATGGTGTGGCCTGTGGCTAGCTCGAGTCAGTGATCCAGCCCCATGCTATTGTTCTTTTTCTAATCGGGCGTGGAGGGATACTCATAGAAAATTATTTATCCACCCAAAATATGATTTGAGATAGCACATTAGAAAAAAAAATGTCGTCACTATGCTCAGTTTGTATTCTAAAAACCTGAAATTTGGACACTTGAAATTGATGAAAAATTTTTACCTTCATTTTGCATTTTAAATACAATTTTATTTCTTCTTTCACGTGGGTGTTGTCATTTAGATTGATTTGACTCCTCGTAATTAAGAAGATCCTCCCTGGAAAATTTTTCAATTTTCAGTCGGATTTCAGAAATAATAAATTAAATTTTCTTCAAATTCACACTCAAACCTACAAGTATATATATTATTCTGATGCAAAATTCAAATCTCCATGAGAAATGCTTAATTACATAGAAATTAGATTAATTATAATAACATAAATTACAAAATTTTTCATTTTTCGATAGCATTTTTTGGAGTATTTGAGAAATTTGAAAGAATGAAGGCAGGATTTAAAAAACATGTATTATATCAGTCGCAGGTTGTTCAGAAATTCATTTATGCACCTAAAATACAATTTACGGAAGCAAATTTGCAAAAAGAAAATTTCATTCCTATCCTGCGTAGAAAAAATAAGTCTGGCAAAAGTCTGGACAAGTCTGGCGAAGTCTGGCCAAGTCTGGCTTAGTCTGGATCATAATCGAGTTCCAGACTTCGCTTTTTTGAACGGTAGTCTGGCGATCCATACTCCTGCCAGACTAACAAAATCTGGCGATTCATACTCCTGCCAGACTAACAAAGTCTGGCGA
>JABFPK010002357.1:0-10276 GCA_022817445.1 Habroteleia sp. ZL-2020
AATGACATCCCTGATGTGAAAGAAGATAGAAAACGGTGTTTAAAGTGCAAAATGAAGAATAAATTTTTTCACCAATTTCAGGTGCCCAGATTTCAGGTTTTTGAAACACAAACTGAGCATAGTAAGGAAAAAAAATTTTTTTCGAATTTGTTTCCGAAAATAGTAGCAAAAGTATTTTTGGTGCATAAATAAATTTCTGAGCATCTTTCCATCAATACAAGACATTTTTTTGCATTTTGACTTTTTTCGAGAAAATTTTCCAAATCGCCAAAAAAATGGTACTGAAAAATGCCAAATTTTAAAACACATAAACTAAGATTGTGCAAGTAGTATTCATCTAATCTTTGTCTAATGAAGCTTTTCTTGTAGAGATTTGAATTCTGCATCAGAAAAATATAAATAGTTGTATGTTTAGGTGTGAGTTTGAAGAAAATTCAATTTATAATTTCTAAAATCCGGCTGAAAATTGAAAAATTTTCTAGGGTAGGACCTTCTAAATTATGGAGGGTCAAAAAAATTATTGTTTCAAATCTCGCAAAATTCACTATAAATGATATCCTGATGTGAAAAGAGATAGAAAATGGCGTTTGAAGTGCAAAATGGATTAAAAAAATTTTCACCAATTTCAAGTGCCCAGATTTCAAGTTTTTGAAACACAAACTGAGCATAATTATGAAAAAAATTTTTTTTTCCACAAAATTGCTATATCCCCATATTCGACGGGTATTTAGTTATCCCCTATTTCACAAATACAATGGCATATCTTTTTTTACCACCATATTTTGAAATATTACTTTTTACAACGGTTTTCTGACATATCCCTTTTCACAACCAATATTTACAATATCCTTTTATTCCTAAGAAGTGTCGATACGCAAACATAATTGTCTCAATCATATATATATTTATTGTATAGAAAACGCAGATAATTATTGTTTTAATAAATAAAGTTTGTCTGATTTCTTAAGGACACAATATAGCTGTAGAAATCACACAAGCTTTCATACAATTCTTATTTTAAGTTTGAACAATATATGTTACATAGGTGATTTGCTAATTATTTACTAACATTCTATTATTTATTAATATATAAGTTGCAATAAGTTAGACTGTCATAAGAAATATAACACATTTTGAATGTTCTACATCAACTGAATTTGATGTCTTCTCTCTCCTTTGAGATGTTTGAATTTGAAATAATTATATTTTTTGTTTTAGAAATGTTGTTAGACAATCCAGTTTACTTAAATAACTGTTTGTAATTGTTAGTATGCATAATTTAAAATATAATTTTTAATTATTTATATCTGGATTATAGTAACTATGGAACTTATTAAAACCTATTCAAGTCGTGCATTAATAAACATATAATAGTTTCGTGTAAGTAATCATCAGTCTTTGAATAGGCATTAATGGTTACAGATAAAATTATCTTTTCATTTTTTAAATGTTTGTAGTTGCAATGGCAGATAATTGTGAAATGACCTATGTATATTCTTTCTGTAATTTCTTTGCGTATTAATAAGAGAGTAGTAAATTTCAGAATACTAAAATATTTTTTGATAAGAAATATTGTTTTACAAACATAGTATTCGTATAAAATTTACAAATAACAAGACAAATTATTATTTTCTTAAATTTTTAAATATTTATTGGTTCCATTTCAAATTTGATCTTTGTAATTCTACTTTTAGATATACCTTTTTACAACTGAAATTTAAAACTCTTTTGGTTAAGTATTAATAACATTTATTTCGAATTTATGGCTTTGTCATTGTATAACAACAGCATTTGGTAGAAAATAATATTTAAATTTATTTTTACATTATGATTTAGAATTGTAGAAATATCGTTTTTAAATAATTTATTTTAAATGCGATTAAGGTGACGTATTTAGTATTCAAATTGATATTTTTTGAATTTTGCCCTGCTGAAAAATAATTATTAAAAACAGTAAATATGTCAATTAAAATTACTCTATTCAACAAAAATATTAAATTCTGTATGTACATAAATATGCATATATCATTTCTATTTTTTGTAATTTAACCTAATATTACTTATTCAGTTTTATTACATGAAGTAGTACACGATAAACAGTAATTTTTTTCTTTTCACGTACTTCATAAATATCGACAAATTGATTGCAATATATAATTTTTTACAAAGTTTTTTTTCTACGAACAAGAGTCAATTATTCCAATAGTGTATGATATACCAACATGCATTACTGTAAAAAATAATTTAAATATAATTTTCTACAAGGTGTGAAATACAATTATGTAATCTTTATTATATACTTGATGTACAGAAACTTTCTTTGTAAACACTTTTCTGTCGCAAGGAAAAAGTTTTCACGTGTCACTCATACGTTTATTCTTTCATTTAGAACTTATAAAGCATTGCAATCAATAAACGTTACTTTGAACTAAACGGAGTATAGAATTAATCAATAAAAATGACAGAAAGGTGTTCCACGTATACATTGAATTGCATTTTGAAAATGTTATTAACTGTTTTTGATTTTTTAATAATGCCTTCTCTCCTATGAAGTCCTGTGTAAGTGGAAATTTTAATTGACTAACTATCTTCTTAATTGTTACGACAATTTTTTCAAGTGAATGAATTTTTATAGGAAACGGCTACGCCATATGATGTTGTACCTTCAATGAGGCCTGTTGTTTTGGTGGGACCCTCCCTAAAAGGTTACGAAGTTACAGACATGATGCAAAAGGCTCTTTTTGACTTTCTGAAACATAGATTCGAAGGGCGGTAAGTTTGATTTGTACAAAGTTTTAATCCTTACTAAGTGAATAAACTCCAGGAAAGTTGAAGATGTCTAAAAGATTAATCTAATTGAAGTGTAGAATTACTAAAGACATTTGAATGAATAAATAGATTAACATTCGTAACAACTCTTAACTTATAATAAAATAATTGATATTTTAGGAAAAGTAGTCTTAACTATTAGATCAAGGTAAAGAAAAGTTTTACTCTTTTTAGAATTATTATAACAAGGGTAATGGCAGATATTTCATTGGCTAAGAGATCGTTGCTGAACAATCCAACGAAGAGAGCTATCATGATGGAACGATCGACAAGCAGAAGTAATTGTTTGACAGAAGTGCAAACGGAGATAGAGAGAATTTTTGAACTTGCCAGAACTCTTCAGGTGAGATTTCCTTCTACCAAAAATATTATCTAAGAAATTTATTAAAATGTGATCTAAATTATCGTTAAAAACTAAGTTCCAGATTTTTGAAATTATATATGTGATTTTAATAATTATTATTCAATTTTACAGTTGGTGGTACTGGACTGTGATACCATCAATCACCCATCTCAATTAGCAAAGACAAGTCTAGCGCCCACTATAGTTTACTTGAAAATTTCATCATCCAAAGTTCTGCAGAGGTTAATAAAGTCTCGCGGCAAGTCACAAACCCGTAATTTGAACGTGCAAATGGTGGCGGCGGAGAAACTGGCACAATGTCCTTCGGAGATGTTCGACGTCATCTTGGATGAGAATCAATTGGATGAGGCTTGCGAGCACGTTGCGGAATATTTAGAGGCGTATTGGAGAGCCACGCATCCACCGGTAGTCACTCCAATTCCTCGCGCAATGCCCGCCTCGGATGCTGCTTCAGGTAATTTTCCTATAACAGAAGATTATCGATCGACAAAAGTTCTTATTTCGTATTCTCTGCTATTGCGAAGATGTTACAGTCGGAAAAAATTATACAGACCAATTGGAAGTTGGATAGGACTTTTACAAAAATCTGGCGAAATTCGAGTAGACTTAATTTTTCCATTTTACATAACCTCATAATGACAATAATTTATATTAACTTATCCTTATACTACAAAATCGACAAAATTGTTATTCAAAGTTTGATCATTCATTTATTTATTTCAGGAATCATTAGAAAAAAATAAATAAGGTCGATATTCAATCTCATACCATCTGTTAAGATTTAAATTTAGCCATCTGGGACCAGTGATGCCAGTAAAAAAATTAAGGGAAAATAACTATGATAAATTTTACAAAGTTTACAAAGGGGAATACTAAAAATTGATAAAGTTACCACGAAAACTGGCATTACTGACTGGGTCTAAAGCTCAGTAGTTTCATTTCTTCATATTATCTTTCTTTTCAGCGGGAATAGAAGGGACTCCGTACATGTATCCTGTTCAGTGAGAGCGAGAATGTGCTTAGAACTTCTGCTTTCCCCGTTAGTCCACACATTCGTTTATATACAATCTGTTTTTTACATGTTTACTGTGTAACTATCCGCTCATCTGCTCAAATAATTCCAATTGATTCTATCTGATTCCACGATATTCACCATTTATTTTTTAAAGATTACCTTCAATAGCTTTTCTTGTGCACGTCGCTGTTATTAAATTCCATAAAAACATGTAGTCGATTGCGTGGATAATTGAAATATCATTGTAAATTGTAACCATTATAGTACTGTGTATAAATAGCCATACACCATCTGACAAGTAAAGTATAATTCGTCTGTAATTTGTAATAAATGAAATATATCTAACATTATCCATGCATATCGTTAGTTCAAACTAACAGTCTGGTCGATGTCATAGCTATCTTTGCTGCCTTTCGTTATCTCAACGTGACAGAACCTTATAGAACCGAAGGACACGCGAATCCAATCTGCGGCCTAGCTAGTGCATAGTTATCATTGTCAATAATCAGAGCTGGGGGTGTTTCCCCTTTATAGGTACGTTTTACCAAGACCCCCTTCCCACCTTAAACTAGTTCTCAAACGCCTTCAACTTTTTGTTTGACTCTGCAAATTCGTCGAAGAAATACTGACAATAAAGTATGAACGAAGTGAAATTATAAAAACAAATGCAAGAAAGAGACTGCCAAAGATAACTACTTTTATGTGGTGTATTCTTCTGTCTGTACAAAAGCCTTCACGGAGGCGGTGGCTGCCACAGGGATCATCAGAAAAGAGGTCACCCTAAGTCAGGATTCCAAGTCGAAGGAGTCGAGTTAACTCTGTCCCGGCTCGTCGGCAGTCGAGTGACCCGATTCGCAACGTGCGTATTATGGGCCGCGTCCCCACGCACATTTGTAAGAGACTGAGAGACTGTAGAGGTCCCCTTTATGAACCGCGTTGTAAGTACGTTGAGTATAGTGATGCATGGGCCCGGATGAGATACCTATTTTTGCGCGATATTTTGATACCTTGTCCGATCATATGTACCATTCACGACGTTAACGCAGAATTATTTATCCTTGTTTAAATCATTTTCTCTCTATCATCATTGGCAATAAGTCAAAAGATAATGCGGTCTTTCAAAACTGTAGATAACATTAAAAAGTAATTACATCTATGATTTTTTGAGTATCAAAAAAGACCTATTAATATAAAATATAAAATTACGGACAATTTTATAGAATATTTTCAGATTAACCTGTTCTCCATTGATTGTAAAATCGAATTTTTGAGCATAAAGTAACTTTGACACGCATTGAGAATATTCTAAGATATTTATGGTCGTGGAAAATATGACATAAACATTTTAAGTTTGGTTCCATATGTGTAAACTTTCTTGTAATATATTTCTAAGATTGTAACGTATAAGAAAGATTAATGCTTCTTCATCAAAAGTTTAACAAGAAGTAAAGATATGTAAAAGACATTTTCATCTAACTTCAACTCTGCTGAGAAGTTAATAGAAAATATTTCAAGTTCAACAAAAGTTTGACAGCCATCGAAGGATTACAAATTTATTTGATATACGCTTTACTTTGTAGCTTGGCAGTAGCCTTCCTATTTGGTGCTAAATATATTTGAAAAAACTTTAACTGTGTAATTTAGTGCAAATTTAGCAGAAGGTTCAATACGACAAAAAATTGCATTTATTTACATTGTTCGAAATATGTATTAGAGTACTACTTTGCAAAAGTTTTGCTCACGGGATTACAAGCTTGACATAAATTATATATTAATAAGTAGTTAATTACTAACAAGTTTAGTATAATAATCTTAAAAGTTTTTAGTGATTCAACAGTTTTGAGACAATCGTGATAAATAAGAAGTGGAACAAGAATGAAGTAAATTTTTAATAAATAAAATGTTTACAAAAATGTTTTTAAAAATATAATTATCATAAATATAAAATGGATTTGAATACATTATTTATGTATATTATTAAAGAAATAATACTAAATAACGTTTATGAAGACTAACATTATAGTTCAATACAACATAAGAACTGTCAGCTTTAAAATTACAATTCCATTTTATTAAAAGTACTTAATGATATGAGATTATATCAAAATTATTTATATATCTATTATAGAAAGTGTACATATGAAAACTTGTGGAGCCATTCTTATTGTTATGCATAAGTCTTTCAGTATATATAATATTATAATACTAAGCTTTCTTTATTTAAAAACATGATTATTTTTATATATTTTCAAAGAATTGGTATTACATATTTATTTTATCTACTCTCGTCATCATCATTTAAAAGTCCTATTGTTTTTATGTAAAACGCATACAAATAACTATGATCAGATATATATATAGCTCGTGTAGTGGTATAGGTGATCTAACAATACTAGAAGAAAAGCGTTTCAAATGTTAGTGAAATCTCATCCGTGTGTCATTTTTCACAGTCTACCTCTTCATAGCATCCTCTTACTTATCAACAACGCAGTTCCACCATCTGACACATCGACTCCCTATCATAAATTAGATTAGGTTACTAGAATAGCGCCACGCCACAATTTATCAGAATCTATCGATCGCGAACCAAGAACGAAAAAATCCTTAAATCGGAGTTCGAAGGTTGCGGTGACACCAAAATTGGAATATTTCTTAATTTCAATTTTTGTCTTCCAATTAGGACACCGTCAGACTGATGTCAGTTACCAGTTTGGTAACGTCATTCAGTCGACTATTTTTTACATTTTTTTCTCTGCAATGCCCAGCCAATGTCAATCGGGTTAATCTTAGTGATGTAAGCGAACTTGTCGCATTATTTGATACCATTTGAGTTAACTGTTTCTATAAATATCAATAATTATGTTACAATGAATTTCAATTTGAATAACTTCCAAAAAGAGAAATTGTTTCGAAACTGACATTGGAACAGTATTACTTACTTTCAAATGCAAACAAATTTTATATTACTTATGTAAACGGTTACATCACTTAAGTTGAATAATTTTGCGTAAGTCTCATTGCAACCATTTGTAATGAATATTGGCCCGCAGGATGGATTTAACAGGTGTACATGAATTTTTGGTCAATGTTCGTGTTACTAGGCATTTAAATACTTCATATACATAAATTTGATATGTATAGTCTTATCTAATATGAAATATTTAAGTGTTATCAAGTCAGAGCATCATCTGCCTTTTAAAGATTGATGTATTTTAAATGAATAAACTACGAAGGAATTAATGAAACAACGTTCTTATAATGCTATTCATCAACATAATTCTTGTATCACGGTTTGTTCAAACTCATCAAACAACGTATCTTTATTAACTTGGGTTTGTTTGTCACGTGTGCATTTAACGACATACTTAATCCATCGAAGAAAAACGTTTAAGCTCATTTTGCAATGTATCTGGCTTGAACTAATACAGTAACCGACTTAGTCTAGTCGCATCTTGGCGTCCTGTTGCAGACGCTATTGTAAGTTTGGTTTGGTCTAATTTTATTTTGTGGATTTGCTGACAGAGAGGAAAACGCACATCAACTAAATCGTTGACCGGATTTCTCTAGATGAAGTTTTCTTAGTTTTCAAATACGGAGAACGAAGATAGTATTTGTTTGTTTGAAACGTCAAATCAACTTCGTTTGATGTATCCGTAGATAATGAGTGACCTACAAGCGATTTGATGATTTTACGCTCCACTTATTCTGGATGTTATTAGGTATAATTGTAACGTATGTCAAAAAGTCCAATCAGTCCGTCTTTGAACAAGTCCTAGTTCCAAAAACGCAGCTGGAATCCAATACGGAAATTTCAAATTAACTGAATAAATTCTATGGAAAGAAATTTGTGGATGAAGTCGAGTTTTGAGGATGAAGTTAAAGTCATCATCAAGTTTGCTTTGAGTTTTTAAAAAGAAGAAGCGGGAAAGGTATGTTAATTTTTTTCTAATAGCGTGTTTTTTAACAGGTACTAGTGCATACACCAGCAGACACGGAGGAACGCGGAGGTCACGGATGGACCGGGACCGTGTTGATCACGAGTACACTGAACAGCAGCAGGATTCACGCGCTCTTAACGTTATTTAGGAGCTGGGGCCCCGGGGCGTGTCGCTACAACGCTGTCCCCATCTGCGCACCACCGCCCTATAAATAGGGACATCACACTGGTACGCTACCATTCGCAGGTCTATTTGCCATAGCGCTCAGACTACGCAAAATTTTGCCAGACAAAGAGCTCGAAAAGCACAAAACTTACACTTACGTCGAGCAGATTTAATTATCCAACAACCTAAAAACAATTTCTCCCTTCACTTACCTAACGTTTTTTTGTTACAATCTTGATTTAACTGTAATTTTTGTGTTCTTTGAGAGAGATTCCTCGCTCGAACCCCCTCTTAAATGTATCGAACAATCTACAACCTAAACATCTCGAACAATTGTCAATTGCAATTGCAATTGTCAAAGATAACGAATAAATAGCTACAAACACTTTCCCCTATGAAAACTAATTTATAACGAAACCGATTTCAAACTTGAACCTGCCATTGTTACTCAAGAGCGAGTGATTGGGAAGTTTACTTTAACTTGCCGAAATCTTGTCAAGCTTTCTATCGGGGGCGAGCGAGCGAACTGATTGTGTATTTTCTATTTTTATTCCACCTTATGAATATAAAAATCTTCCTCCGTACAGCATGCACTATTCGGGTAAGAAATGCGTAATAGAATGCAAAATCGAAAAGAGCCCTGGGGCCATTATTTTCTAACAATGTCCATTACGGCCCCATCCTACGTCATTCTTCTAATTAAGCGCGGTATTCATTGTCAACTATTATAAGTGGATTAAGTATCATTGCTACAAGTAATATTTTTCCAATTATTTTTCAACTAAAAGAAAATGCATAACGATAACAAAAATAAAAGCAAAGTAACAAAAAACGAAAACATACAATTTTTATGCTCGCGACTTGGCCATTCGATTAAGCGCAAGTTTCGACGAAGCGTCACCTTTATGAGCACATATACAATTACGATTAGGTAGCGATTAGGTGAACAAGGAACGACTAACAAGGCGTTGCTTAATTGCACGCCGACGAACGCGGATACACTCTCATAACATATTAAGGATAACAAACTTTTTTTACGGAAAAGAGTGAGGCAAGTAGAAGTGCAAGCGACGTGGCAAAAATCGATGCTATTTGTATGTCAAGTCTGATCAAATTTACGACGTCGGAAGGCATACAGCAACTAATATGAGAGGAAAATATGACACACACATTTTAACTTTCGTTCATATAGTATACATATAGATACTTATACGAGTTTAAGGACACTCTTCTTATTACCCTTCATTGCAACAAACTTTTCGACACGAAAAAAACACGTCTACATAGAGATATACGATTTAGTAGTTGGATAATTGTATATAATGTAAGAAATCCTACTGACCCTGATGACGGAAATCATAATAACTCGCAGTTGCTTTAATCGGTTTTCAAAAAAAGTTACAACTGATTCCAAGCTTCAAATAAATCGAGCTTGCAAACTACAAGTTTTGTATTTTCAGTAACAATGATATTGTAAGGTAATTTATAAAAGTCTGCAGCACCTACAAATACGTAAAATGAACGTTAATGTAACATTGTGGAGTTACCAAGATTACCCTAAAGTTGCAAAAGTTACAAAAACGTCGTCGAAAGGTTGAAACAACGCAATTTTAAAGGTAAATGAATATTGAACCGACGTTGTTGCACCGTAACTCAGAGAATTTGATAAATCGTTACTGAAATATTATAGTTGATGTACATGATACCCTCAGCTGAATTAAACCGAGGATCCTAATGAAATTATTAAAAGTATAGGATAACTTTTGATCAGCGGACGCAAGTTGTTTAAAAATTTAAAGTGTAGGACGTTATCAGCTGTGGTATCATCCTAATTTAACAAATTTTTTCTTTTACTGTCTTTGTTTATAGGTCAGTTAGTTCACACATCGAATACAGTTGACGTTGTCGAACAATTTATAAATATATTGATGTTACAACAAATGAGTTTATAATATATCAATGTTC
>JABFPK010002358.1:0-10276 GCA_022817445.1 Habroteleia sp. ZL-2020
ATCGAGAAGCGTAACCGTGCATTTTTCGGTGCTTTGAGTAACTCGGCAGATCAAAGGTTCGCGCAAGCTTTGAGAAGCGCGTGCTTGTACATCGAATTCTTGAGATTAAATTGCGAGTGCCTGGCGTTAATTAAACATGAAACCAAATTATGGCCCTTTCATGGCAAAACGCCGCTGCGGAGATAAAGGAGGAAAAAGCCGGAGATATTTTGTAATTACGTTTTGGTTGGTCGCGTGATAAGTCGGAGGGAAGCACGTTAAAGTGTTGTTTTTGAGATTAACGTGTTTTAATTTTCATTATTCGGTTTTCGTGATTGAAGAGCTGGGTAAACGTGCGCTTTATTCGAATGTCCGCTTGAAATAGAGAGCAAAAGCGGTGCCAGCGGATGGGTCCACGGAGAGTTTCCCGACAAGAACATTACGCCGAAATATTTTGATATCGTGTACGACGTTGATTAAACGTGAAATGTAATTATGGAGCTTTTATGGTGAACGATAAAGGCCGGTTTTAAGCGATGCCGAATTAAACGAATAAAGCTATTTCGTTCGGCGAGCATTTCTAAGAATAAGAATAAAAAGTCTTGCGATTAAGTTAACTCGACTTTTTGCTCGTTGAATGACGCTTCGAAAATGTAGGAATTGATTGTATAAGAAACGTATTATATTTGTGATATTATTTTGTAGTAACTTGCGTAGAAATGAACTGTATATCTGTCCCAGCAATGGTACAGAAGTACCAACCGCACCCAAGAAAAAATAGCGTTGTTCAATGAAAAAAAAATTACAAAAAATCGTTTATTTTTAAAATAAAGATTTTTCCATTTTACATTTTACTGCTTTTCCCTGGTAGAAATTGAATCGGGTTGGCCACATTACAAACGTGGCCCTGGTCAGGATGAAACATGACAACGAGATGACAGTTTTCCTTGTCGGGCCCATACCAGGTCCATAAAAAATAACACACCAGGCCGCGAAACCGCATGTAACGCCGGGCAATATAGTGGCCCCGAGCAGGAATGCCCTATAAAGGGCCTTGACATGCATTTACTTAAGGGGCCATGGCTGAATACCGTCAGATGATCATAAGACAGTTAACTAATTTGAAGCAAATAAATAATCAGGCCCATCTTAGGGCCAAACGTGGTTAAGAAAATAGGCTTCCCCATGGAATTCCCCAAAATTCTATTGGGGTTTTTGCGGCTTACCAAAAAATAAATTTTTTTTCATCATATCACTTCATTATATTTTCATTTTTTCTTTAAAGTATCTCCTTTTATACATTTATAAATGCCATAATAATAAAAACATAATTTTCAGCAATAATTATTCATGATTATGTATATAATTTTATAGTGTAACGTAATAATTTATATATATAAATAAAATTTATATATGGAAAATATGTTCATTTTTACATGGCAGCTACTGCAACCATACAATAAATGGCTAATATAACCAATATCATGGTTATCATGACTATTTTTATTTCAACTATATAAAGATAGTAACCATCCACATTTCTCTCAACGTGAGTAATTTAAAAATAAAACATATTTTTGTAATTAAATATTTATCTCTAATAAAATAACAAACTCGTTGAAAATTATACAGTTGCAATTGTTGAATTATTTGTATTCCCCATCCAGTTTTAATTGAACGTCCAATCAAACGATTTACGGTTCGCGTTGGAATGGGCTCCGAATAACGGGGAAGATGTTCTGGCAGGCAAGTCGCGGCAGCTATTTTCATTCGAGGCCGCGTATTGCATGAACAAGCGCACATTCCTTGCATAATGCTCACATTTGGATGCCCGCGACGATTAGCCTCTTCGTCCCGATATGAGCGTTTGTCACGACGCTCTGGATGTCGCAATCGAACGCTTTCCTAGCAATGGAGCGTGTTATTAGTTGGATGCATCTGACGCGACAAAAGAGCGGGATGATACGAGGAGGAACGCGTGACATATTGCATCAATGAGGAGCGTCGCGGCTCAATGTAAAGGTGCGCGCTTCTTCGCGGAAAGTCCGAGAGCAGTTGCTTTTCATCCGATGACAAAGTGTAATTGCGATGTCCTCGAGTTATGCGTATGCATACCGCATTCGCTTCGACTAGATATCACAAAAGGTTCTATGAGTTGTTCGAAATGATCCGGCCATTTCAGCAGTGCAAAGGCAGACCGGACCACAGACGATGGGAGTGACATCTTACAGTTTTTGCTGTTATTGTTGTTGTTATGTTAGGGGAAATAAAAATTGAAGTAAGAAATGTTTCGTGATGGAACTGCGTTTTTAGCAGGCGAACTTGCAAAATTGTATATATAAGTTTTTTAAGTGATATATTGTGTATGAGATATAAATGTGGTATTTATTTTTTCAGTTTTTTATTTTATTTTCTTAATGTGCTATAGAAATGGAGTAAGCTACTTGCTCAATTATAGAATTATATCATATAAATATATGGTTAAATTCCCAAGGAGAATGATTTGAGAATGATTTGTGATCGAGCTGAATCATGGCCTAGACAGGGTCCCGATTAGGCATTCCACAAAACGAGATTGGCAGATATGACCAGGATTCCCTTTTAGAAAAAATCCATATGTGGCCCTGACCTGGTCCTGACCCGAATTCAAACATGGCATACCAAAATTCAAAAATCCAAATTTCAAAATTCTACTTGGGTTGCCTCATATCAATAACGCACAAAAATTCTCATATTTTGATACATAATACTGGAATATTATCCATTAACAGATTGAGAGACCGCGGTGCACCAATTAGAAATTCTTTAACTAAATTAGACGTTCTGAAAATTTAAATAAAATTTAATTTTCTATTAAAATTAAATATTTCTTGACTTATTTATTAAGTACTTAATTGTACATAAGAATATAAGAAAAAATATATAATACCATCAATAAATAATGCTTTTTACCCGCGCAGGAAAAAGTAGTGATGGGCGAGTCTACGGAAAAAATTTTGGTCGAGTTTTGGCCAGAGTTTGCCATAATCCGCCGCGGTTTAAGCCACATATGTTCCACGTGTGCCAAAGACTCCAGCAGGGATATTTCTTATAATTGATAATAATATATATTCTTTTAAATAATTTTTTTAAAAAATTGTTTATTGTGGTATTGCCTCTCATGTCAAAATCCAAAATGTTACTGCTCAGTTAAACTTTAATTTAATTATGAGAACCATGAGATTCGTATTGAATTTTAGGATTCATGACGTGGCTGAAACCGTATCGAATTGCGGCAAACTTCGTGACAAAAACTCTTCCAATAATATAACCCTGCTAGAAATTAAATCGGGTTGGCCCTGGTCAGGAAGAAACATGGCAAACGGGATGACAGTTTGCCTTGTCGATCCCAAACCAGGTCCATAACAAATAACACATCGGGCCCCGAAAACGCATGAAACGCCAGGCAATATAGTGGCTCCGAGCAGGAATGCCCTATAAAGGGCCTTGATATGGATTTACTTAATGGGCCATGGCTGAATACCTTCAGATAATCATAAGACGGCTAACTAATTTGAAGCAAGGAAAATTATCCTACCGGGCCCATCTTAGGGCCAAGCGTGGTTAATAAAAAAGGCTTCCCCATGGGGGCAATTCTCATGCCCGGCGCTACATGTACATAAGGACCCCGCACAGTTCAGGGGCATGTTTTAGCCCGGTCCAAATTTCTACAATATGTATTAACGCACAACACATATACCACACAAATTTATTTTTACACCGGCAACATCGAACCTACAACTTGGAAATACGAAAAGCCAATTGATGGCTATAAAAATTGAAATTTAGAATGCGACGTGTCTTGAACAAGTATTGGATTGAAAACTGATGGATTTAATTATTTTTTATTGCCTTCCCTTTATCAGTATATACCGGTTTTTATCGTCTGCTATCATTCTTCGTGAACTGCAAAGTTCACACACGCTCTCATAAGACCCTTCTCTGCGAAAGATCAGCCGATTAAACACCGTCGTTAATTTTGTAGCGAACTTACTCGATCCTTAAACGTGACCCCCCAACGATATCCAATAAAGTTAGCAACGTGGCGACATAAAATTCATCAGCCGTCAACAATGCGCCGCGCGTAAACTTGCCATTCAATTACGTCCAAAGAGCCGGTGCTTTCAGAGTCCCTTTTTTACGTCGTCCAAACACGTCAATGCCTCGAATAATTGTGTCGTCCAGGAATCGTCCAGGCGTATCTCGCGCCTTTCTTAAACGTCGATACAGCAATTTCGACGTACATTCGATTGGACTTAAGAATGTTTCGGAGTAGCGAACCCGTCTGAAAAGGACTCGCCGTTCGATTTACGTGCTGTGTCGCGCCGAGAAGTGAAGATGCACTTTATAACGCCGATGATAACATTCTTTGGCAAATGCCATTGCGCCACTTTACGACGACCTATCGAGCGATTGATGAGCTTCGCTCATGGTCAGTGTCGCTGACTCCTTGGATCCGGAGAATGTTAATGAGATTGTCGAACGAATTTATTGTAAAATATCATTGCGAAAAGGGGAAATGCTATTATGAAAGGAATCAGGTCAAAGTCATCTGGTTCGGGATTTTAGAGTGGCGATTGATTTAGTTTCAACAAATGTTTTTAGCCAACGTAGAAATAATTTGCGTAAGAATAAAGGCTGAATATTAATGTCAACTTCCCGCTGAGTGTAAGCAATCAAAAGTGGTTCAAATGAAAGCTTGGACTACGTCTCAGAAACCAAGACTAGTCAGAAAAGTGATTTGCCGTTTACAAAATTTGCAAATCATTCACTTTCATGAAAATCGTAATGAAGCATTAAATGGTACTGCGAAGTGAGTTGCAAAAAGCGAGACGTAACTTAGCAAAGGAATCACTTTAAGGTTAAGATTTAAGCGTTTAGATTAGGGCTATTTTAAATGGATTTCGTTTAAAAACGTAAAAATATTAGTTGAAACTTTTCCGCGGTTGTATTTCTTCGGGAGAATATTATTTTTGCAAAAAGCAAATTTTTTTGTGTATCATAAGTTTAGAACTACTTTTTGAGGTGGCAAAAAAAGAGTTCCAAGAATTAAGATAATTTACTTTATTAAAAGTATTTATTTATTTGCTATATGATTCTCACGTCTATTAAAAATCGCGGAAAATTATTTTTAATTATTAATTCATAGCTCGGAAAAAGATGCCATTCTGTAAAGTATGGAATTAGGCTGGCAAAAACAGGAAAAAATCCAAAAAGTGGTATACGACTGGCGCCAGCAGGGATAAGTCTGGCAAAGGCATGGCATACGGTTGGCTCGCGATTATGACCCAGTCTTATGCCATATTATCTATTTCCCTGCAGGATTATTAAAAATTTATCACAGCAGGCAAACTTTCTCGCGCTCGACGCTTGCCATTTTTACAATATTTACAGAGCTTAATTTAAAGCTCTCAAAAATAGAGTTATCATTGAGCAAGACTGTAAATTATCTTCTTCCCCGAAGACCTTTTTATTTCATTTCAAACGAATTTCTTCAACTCGTCTCCTCTTTATAATTTCTTTAACATTTTGAACTTCCTCTGCCGAAACTGACATTTCTCCGTCATCTCGCTCCGTCTCTTTATTTTTCGATTTCATTCTCACTGCGACCTTAAATTTCGATTACACCCATATTCTTTCGCGCTGCTTTCACGCCCGTTATCCAGTTCCTTCGTTCTCGCATTGCCCAGACTTTTCGATTATCTTAGATTTTCATTAGCACGTAATATACATTTACCAGTCACAATTAATGCAATTCTGGAGATTTGGTTTTGGCTGTGAAAAACAGTTCGAAAGTTTTTGATGACGCGTAATTAATACTTTTGCGCCGGGGAGACGACCAAGGTTTCTGGGACGTGAACTGGCACGTTACCGCATGATAAATTGCACAATGCACTTGACGCAGATGGCGCGTTAGTAATTAATTGATTCCTATCCACAAAAATATAACCATGAATATATTCGACGCAAAGCCACAACGATTGCCGCAGCCCTTTCAGTATGAATAATTGAAATCATTATCGCAAGATCCAGTTTCATTATCGTTTCTGTATTTGATTTTAATTTCGTCGCGGTTTACATTCCCGTGCAAATAAAAGTGGATAAGTCAACGCGAGCTTTTTTCAAATTGCTTTTCACCGCTGACATGGAACTACAAACGTAATGCATAATTAAACGAATATTTGCCGTTACAAATAAATTCGGACAACGCGTCCGGTAAACCGTTTGTAATATTTATGTAATGCGCAAGATGAATGAATGCTTAATTTATGTGGCGACTGTGATGAAAGTGCGCTTTTCTGTTGTAATTAGACGTTTTCTGAACTTTTTTACAGCAACGAGTAAGTTATACGTGAGCCGTAACTCTGAAATACAAGTGCGAAAAATGTAAGTTCGTTCGCTACAGTTTGCACGTGGGTCCTAAAACTGAATTTGCAAAAAAATAATTTTTATACAAATTGAATAAATAAACAAATTATATTTTTATAAATTTGTAAAAAAATAATTTTCATACAAATTGTATAAATAAAATGATTATATTTTTATAAATATGTATAAAAATAATTTTTTATGC
The DNA here is from genome assembly GCA_022817445.1 of Habroteleia sp. ZL-2020. Classification (NCBI taxonomy): domain Eukaryota; kingdom Metazoa; phylum Arthropoda; class Insecta; order Hymenoptera; family Scelionidae; genus Habroteleia; species Habroteleia sp. ZL-2020. Next base: position 6,593 of record JABFPK010002358.1, read on the forward strand.
AAATTGTATAAATAAAATGATTATATTTTTATAAATATGTATAAAAATAATTTTTTATGCAAATTGTATAAATGAAAAATTATATTTTTCTAAATTTTTAAATTTTGTAAAAAAATTTTGTTTACACAAATTATATAAAAATAATCATTTACATAATACGAAACAATATCAAACATTTTAATATTTAGTTTTCAATTCCTTAAAATATATATATGTACATTTATTTTTATTTATTTTTATTTTTGAAAATTTTGTTCAAATAAATGATAAACGCCGCACGCAGTAATTACAACAAATATTTAAATTTGCTTTGACTATAAATTGCGTTGTACTTTTTACTACAGAACTTCACTTAGTTCAAATATGATTTTCATTTGAAGTAGCTCTGCGTTATTCTGTTGTATGAATAAAAAGGAATAGTTCTTTTTATTAAAATTTTAAAGTTGACGTAACTTTATACATTTCTGTGATAACCGAATCAAATGAAGTTTTAGTTCTAACAACTTCATTTTCTAAAATTGCTATAATAGCATAAAAAGTCATTTGATATAAGTTTTATTCAATTTGTTATAACAGATATTATGTTTATTTTCTCCAACTGCAGTCGTTAAAATAAAACAATTCCTGTTATTACAATACAATTACTTTTCTTAGTTAAAATTTTTTAAACAATTATTTTTATACTTTTTTGTATCAATTATGATATGAAAGCAAATGAACTAAAATGCTTAATATGGAAATATGACAAATGAATATTTTTTATTATTCACTCGTATTATAATGTGAATGGTTAAATCTTCAAGAAATAAAGCTTGAACAGCAATGCTTTCTAATGTCAGCTTTTGTATGTTTAATTTTATAACGCTTCAAATAAATTAGTCGTTTTGATCAAACTTAAATCATTAAATGAAATAATTTCTTTAAAGCAACCTGTTGAGTGTACATGTAACGTGACGGTTTTCACATTCACAAAGAAAATTTCTATTACTGCAATTTCTTCCTTCGAAACATGCACGTTAATAAATAATCACGGATTCATTTATAGAATTTATAATACGTATATACATTAACCATGTCAAAATTTATATATGTGACATATATGGCGACATATATAGCACATGATTATTAAATTAAAATAAAAAAAAACAATCTAAGCTAAAATAAAGGTAAAAAAATGATAACCCGAAATATGCAGAATTTATATATATATATAAATAATTGCAAAAATATTTTAAAATCTATTGAATATTATTTAATTAAAAAGAGATGATTGTAGATAAAAAATAGCAAAAAAAATATATGTGCATCATGCATAATTATACTATTTATACATTATTCACCTTATTTTAATACGTAGATAAAGTATTGCATTATTAGAAATTACACAATGCGATAAAATAATAATTTAATCAATAACATACCTACATGCTATTCCCTGTCGATATTTTAATATACATTAATTTAATGTCGATATACATGTAATTAGTAACTACCTATTGATTACATGATTTATTTCACAATAACACGCGATTTAACAAAGTATACACCTAATACGGAGGAAGCATAAGTGTGAAACCATTTCAACACTAAAAAATAACGGACTTCAATTTTCGCAAAACTAACATAAAACGGACACAAACCTAGTAATTTTTTCTGATTTCATGATAGTGGTAGTGAAGACTTAATTATTATACTTTAACGCAAACTCGATTTTTACTTATCAATTATTTATATTGCCAAAGAATGAATCTCAAATTTTCAAACTATTACGTTATATAACATAATAATATAGATTACAATATTAATAAAATGCTAATGTTACAAAAATTCTAAGGTATGATATGGCTGATAACAAAATTCCCTAGTTTTGCAGCAGAAACATCAAATTGTCTGCAGTATGCAGATATTCACTTCCAGAAAATGTATATTTACACGTGATATCAAATATTATATATCGTAATGGAAGTACTAGATTTAACATTGCTTCAAAGGTATGCTAATGTTTTATTCAAAAATTTTTGAAAAAGGATTTTAGAAAAATTAATTTAAAAATATTAGATAAGGCATTATATCCGATATTATATATTATATATGCGCGTTTTAGTAAAACGGGCATAACATTAGGTTCTTCATCGGATCTGATATGACGTCTTATATTAGAAGTTGTATGCTGACATTTCGTCACGGTTTGCATTTACGTGCAAATAAAAGCGGATGAGTAAACGCGTGCTTTTCCAAATTGCTTTCACAGCTGACACATAAATACAAACGTAATGCAATATTAAAACGAATATTTGCTGTTACAAATAAATTCGGATAACGCGTCCAGTAAACTATTTGTAATATGCATTCTGCATGGTGGTTTAATGATGCTTTGTTTTTTATTGTAATTACATGTTTCCGGAATTTTTTTTACAATAATGGATAAGTTATGCATGAGCTTTACCATGAATATATTAACGGACAAAATATATTTCGAGTGTAGGGGACTTAGATATTACACACACACATACCTTTACGTTAATATTAAGGTTAATGAATTTTATTTATACCTTTTTCATGATATTTTGCTTAAATTCAACACGATCAAAATTTGAGAATAACTGTTTAAAAACGAATATAAATTAATTAAGTTGGAATATTGTATTTATGAATGATTAATAAATTTAAAGAAACTGTTAAATGTTCATTTTCAAATAATATAATTGAAAAAAAAATTTAGCTATTTGTATATATATATAAATCATTCTTTTCATATTTCAAATCGAACACAACTGGAAAATGTAAGAAACCATAATATAACAATATTGTTACATGTTTGCGACGATATATATTTTACTTCTTTCAACTGCGTTTGAATTGTCTGAATATATGTGCAATTCCAAATTCTTGTTTATATATGCATCCCCAAATATGGAACATGGAACGTATCAACGTGTAACCCAGATCAAAAAGAAGACTTTATCGTGCGAAGAGAGATCGAGTTTCCCTCACAGAACTCGCGGTCAATATTAGCTTTCGTTTACTAAAGTTAATTTTTGGCATATTTTTCAGGAAAAATACGTGTTGACTTTATGCCTACTCGCAATTGACATTGAATCATCTACCTCAAATAATATTCCCACTTAAGTTGAAAGATCAAGCTTTAAGTTATTAATTTAATATATCCTTTTTCAATTAATTAAAATCGCAGATATTAATTTATATTACTAATTAATTGGTCAAAAAAAAATACTAAGAATACCTTAACTCCTCATGTAAAAATTTATATATCTAAGCTAATACATATTAGGAACATATATGTTTGTGGATTCCCATTTATATATGACATAGATGTTCATATATGTCTTAGTTCATATATGTCATAGTTCATATATGTCATAGTTCATATATGTCGTAGTTCATATATGTCTTAGTTCATATATGTCATAGTTCATATATGTCGTAGTTCATATATGTCATAGTTCATATATGTCATAGTTCATATTTGTCGTAGTTCATATATGTCATAGTTCATATATGTTCATAGCACATATATGTTCATATATGTCATAGTTCATATATGTTCATATATGTCATAGTTCATATATGTTCATAGCACATATATGTTCATATATGTCATAGTTAATATATGTTCATAGCACATATATGTTCATATATGTCATAGTTCATATATGTTCATAG
>JABFPK010002360.1:0-10273 GCA_022817445.1 Habroteleia sp. ZL-2020
CTGCGATTGTGCAAGATTGTATTTACGATTGTATGAGATTGAAGGAGATTGAACGAAATGTACGAAGATCCAAACATTTTTTTCTCAACGAATTATCTAACTGATCAATTTGTTTAAGTTAATCATATATAACATAATTAAATAAAACTAAGGAATTTGTTCTAGTATTATGAAAAATCTAAAATTTAAATATATATTACTATTAAATACATTTAATTAAATATAATATATCAATTAAAAAATATTCATTGAGAAAAAAAATTTGGAACTTTATAAACCATATTGAACGAGATTGTACGTAATAGGCGTTAAAACTCGGGTTGTTATTTTTTTAAAAAAAGCTAACAAAACCAACAACGAAAATAGTATTTCTTGTTAAATTTGATATACAATCTTGTACAATCGTAATCTGAATAGAGAGTTAAATAGTTAAAATATAATGTATGATATTATCAATTATATATAAACATATTAAAATTGATTTATTATTTAATAAAATGAATAATAATATGAATAATTTTATGATATATATTAAATGATATATACCATTAAAATTTATATATAAATGTATATAAATTTTTCTCTAAAATATACATTCTTATTTAAATTGCATTAAACCGAATATTAACATAATTCTTATAAATAAATTAATAAAACAATTTCACAGCTATTTAATTGTTTAAACATTTAATTATAGTTAATTGAATATAATTATATAATCTATTGTAATTAATAAGTAGTTTTGCTTTAATTTATTGAGAACTTTGAATTTCAAGATATTTATTAAATAATGATAGTTAATCAATGAATTACATAAATTATTAGTATATTAGATAATAATTTTACTTAATTTTAATTCACAGATTGATTCTAGAAATGTAATAATGTAAGACACAGTGAAATTTCCATTTTTTATCATTCACATTTTTTAGGAGTGTGGATGCACTTGCAAACAGTGTTTACGAAAGATCAGCGAGATTCATTTGCACACTGAGATTGAAAATTTGCAACAACGTCTGCTCGAGCGGGATAATCACATTGTAACAATGGAAACGCAGTTTCTGAATGACGCGAACAAATTTCCTAATGGCGAGCTGGCTTCGATTAGGGAGGAGATACTCATCTGGCAGGACAAGTATTCGAGGTTGTATGAGGCCCACAAACGAATACAAAAAATTAACCAGAACCTCGAGGATAAACTGTTGAGGATCGTGGACAAATGCGAGACTGAGAAAGGTGCCTTCACAAAGGATATAGCTACGCTATCCCATAGACTAGCTGATGCTAATTATGCTATACATCGCTTAAAGCAAGACAATGTGAGTTAATTTACATCTCTTAAACTAATATTTTTCATTTATAAAAATGAAACGCGTCAATTGATTTATAGAACTTCGTGAAGTTGGTTCATTTTTGTATAACATTTTTCTTTGATGGAAAACTCAAAAAACAGATTTTATAATCATTTGAATGCCAATTAGATTCCTGCTATTGATAGTACTAATTGTATATTTTATATTATATTTCACAAAATTTTTAAGAATAAATAATTATATTGTTAAATGCAAGAAATTATGTAATTCCGGACTATTTAAGATATTTAAAAATGAGCATTATTGATAAAAAATAAAAGTATTAAGTTGACATTAAAATATAAAAAAATTATTACTGATTTTTTTAAATGCTCTTAAAATATATTTTTATAAATGACCATAATAGAATTTTGCGTATTAATTAATTAATAATTAAGAAAAATAGACAAATATTATTTCTCTTTCAAGGTTTTATTTAAAATAATTGTATTTTTTACATCAAAAGTAATATATATTTCAATTACATAGTGCTTTTAAGAATAAAATTAAACATTTAAACTAGTTATATATATTTATGTCTAATAACAATATCATCGTCATTAATTCATTCATAGAAACATTGATATACACAATAAAATAATTTTTTTGAACTTGAAAATAAAATATTTGAAATAACATTTTAATTACATCTTCCTTAAAAATTAATAACTTTTAAAACATACTAAATTCTAAATTCTATTCAATAAATATTCTATTAAATAATATTATTAAATTATTTTAGGACAAATATAGAAATGATGTAAATTTAGCAATCCAGTTACTGCAGTGTAAACCGTCTAATTTCGTTGGCCAAAAATATGATACAGTAGGTCTACCTGATTTATTTTTGCATTGATAGCTCAAACTTCTAATTTAAGGCATTTTAAACATTAACGTTAGCATTATCAGCTCTAAATTATTTCAGATTGGCTTTATTGCTTGATATGCATTAATACACTCGTAATATTGGATACTTGAAATTAATGGAGCCTTAATTTAAAAGTAGTAACATTAATAACTAAACATTATAATGCTATTTTATATATTGTATTAATATAATTATATAATTAATAAAAAAAGAAGTAATAGTTAAACATATTGCTTATATATTTTTCTTTATTCGACAGTTATCACTCGAAGTTCAAGACAAGGTGCGATCATACATGTCTCAAAAAAATCGACCCTTGGAAGACCAATCGAACAACGACGTTAAGAGCATCACGGTTCCGATATCGAGTTTTCCTCCAACTGCCATGATCTATAGTGTGAGTAAGTCGCTATGTAAAAATCCGGTCATTGACGAGTCTACGCCGCCGGTAGACATAGTGTCTGCGTCGGTAATGGCTCGGGTTTTGGAAGAACGCGAAAAAGAACGTATCTTCGGCAAGCATTGTGGTACCTGCACCTGTAGTAAGACCATACTCAAGGTCGACAACGAGACCCAAACAGAGAGTATATCGAATGTGCCAAGCCGTGGTCCTATTGTAATTGATTTTGCAGATGTTGCTGACTGCTGTGCAAATTTGCAAATAAATGGACAATATAATTCTAAATTTCAGAATAGTGAGTTGAAGCGAAATAACAAAAATGAAGAAGGGGGGAAATTGGGGCACAGATACACGAGTTCATTGGGCAGAATTGTGAATAGAACGTCAAGACTGGATGAAGGGAGTTACAATTGGAGTCAGACAAATGGAAAAGATGCGAAAGTGTCGAAGAAAAGGGAAGAAGGGCGCGAAATGAAGAAGACTCGCCAAGAAGAGATTATCAACGACAGATTGTATAAGAATAGTTGGAAGAAGTACTCGGATAACATGATTGAGCATAAGGAGAGCCGTAAGACTGAGAAGATCGAAGCGATCAATGACAGAGTTTGGAGGAAAACTAAGTATGTCGATAATAATATTGATTAATTATTTTTTATGAAAATATGAGAAGCTTAAGATAAAAAAGAAACAAGAAATTTGTTAAAAAAATTTTAAATGTATGAATTGGTTTTAATGTAAATTTAAAATAATTTGTTAATATTGACAAACATTGTTTCATAAATATTTTAGTAATTATGAAATATAATCTCATTGATGTTCCTACTCTATAGTTTGATAGAAATTGTATGATTCATATGAGTAATGTTCTGATAATATAAAATCAATTATTTATTGCATTTATTGTATTGAACATATACATACTAATAATTCCAAAAAAGCAATTTATATAACGATTTCTATAAATGATAATATTTGTTATGAATTACTTATGTTATAAATTGTTATGAATTATTACAACGCTCGAAAATAATAAAATAATATTAAACAATATTTTTCAATTTATTTATATAATTAATATAGTTTTTTTTAACAATGTTATTAAAAACAATATACATCAGTTATATGTGTATGAAGTTCCAAACGTTTTTTCTCAATGAATTATCTAATTGATCAATTAGTTTAAGTTAATCATATGTAATATAATGAAATATATCTAAAGAATGAATTCTAGTATTATATACAAAATATGAAATATAATTATATATTATTATCAAATATATTGAATTAAAAGAAACGTAACAATTAAAAAAAATTCGTTGAAAAAAAAAGTTATTAACATGTATTTTTACATTTAAAAATGTATTATTATTGAAAAAGAAAATAATTATTGCATTAAATACTTATGATATTTCAACAGTTATAAAATATTACTACTCATACATTTTTATTAAATAAATACTATAACATTAAATCAATTAAAGCTTCATATGTGATAGGATTTGATTAGAATTCTATACATTTTTTTAAAAAATCATTTTACTATATTTCATCATTTTTAGTAATACTGAACTCACCCATTATATACACTATTTTCTATTACTTTTTTTAAGTTATACAACGCAAAATAAATAATTAAAGAGATGCATCAATCACAAATTACATCTATGTCATTTAAAAATATCGCAATCTCAATTTTTATTTCAATCTTAAATTACATCTGCTTCATAATTTACGACGTCTATTTTATATTCGACACATTTAAATCGATGTTATGAAGTATATAGTGCATTTTAATTTCACGTCTCATTTTAATATTTGCACAATTAAATAATGCATGCTAAATTTTTTGAAAAATAAATTTTATATATTAATTTTACAAGATAAAGAAAATCATACAAACTTAATAAATATTAATGTAGTATTTTTATGTGATTTAAACATTAATACATTTTTTAAGTATCTATAAGAAACGAGTTGTGTAAATAAAACTATTAAGAAAGAAACGGTTTTGGTTTAGTTATCTTCTTTCTGAGGAAGGTAAACAATTATGTCATGTTGTGTGAAATGTTGCATTGATCAAGAATCTGCAAACAAATTTTATCGGGCTCTTATCGTTGCCAAAAAATTGTATTTTAATACGAAAAAACGCATTCCTTCATGCATGTTTAAAATCATTATAAAATCAAATTTTATTACTGTATATATCATTTATAATATATACAATATAAGAGAACTATTGTTTTCAGTAATAAAATAATTAAATTTGTATTGCAGAAGTGCGGAGTCGAAGAGCGACCAGCTGACGGTCATCGAAGTGGCAGACGAGCCGGCGATGCAGAGTCAGCCAACTGAAACAGCGAGTCCAAGTTTTAGCAGTGACAGCGTGGTGATTTCAAGCTCGGACCCGTCAAGTTTGTCGAGCGACGCGAAATTCACGGAGAAGTCATCATCACGAAACTGCCTGGTGCGCGTAAAGCCTGGCTCGAAGAATATTTTGCTAGACAGCATTGGCACGTACCAGACGGTGCTGTACACAAGCGGAAGCGAGCGACCGAGCACGATTTTGGTGCATTCGAAACCGCGACTGGACCGATCTGGCTCGAATAGCGAGGGCAACGAGCCCAGCCAGCTGCAGAGGGTGGCCGAGTGGGTTGAGTCCTCGAGTGCGATCAAGGACGAACTCAGTCAGAGGAAGAGCATACGCAGGCCCCAGAAGGTACTACCGATCTTTGAAATCCAAACCAAGGACGAGGTCAAGCACGAGAGTAAGGAGAAGGACCTAATTACTTTCGAGGCGTCGAGTGAGGAGGACGGGTTTCGAGACCCAGACTATGAGGTCAAGGTTACGAAAGAGATGGAGGAGACATACTTGAAACTTACCGCGAGTCTGGACCCGGCAGTTCTTAAACTCGACGAGTCCGCGAGGCTTGGCATCACCATTGAAAAGTATAGACAGGACCATAAGAAGGGCCTGCAAAAGATGAAGACCCATTGCTCGTAATATGGGGACGATGCTGTGAGGAAAGGGGAATTCCATGATAGTTAGAAGGCGAATCGACAGTTTTAGTCTTGTTCAGTTTCGAGAATTTTGTAATTTTTGAATATTCGGAAATTCAATTCTTTACATATTGGAGAATATAGAGTTATTTAGATTTTAGACAAACAGTTTTTTTGCTATGGTGTTAATATTTTAGATGTATTTTTGTTAAATTTTTGAGTATTGGAAGAATTGTGATGAAACGAATTTGGAATAAATTTTTTTTAATTTTTGTTGGAACTCCTTAGTGTTTCAGCGATATTTCTTGCTATACAAGGGAATTGTAAAATATGTTTAAAATAGTAGCATAGATTATAGCATAAAGACATTTTTGGAAATTTTTGAGAGATAGTTGAATTTTTACAAAATTCTACTCAGAGTGTCATATACAAATTCAAAATTGCTAATGATTGATATTTCACTTTTATGACATATTTAATTTTGAGACGCCTTTTTATTTAAGGAAGAAAAATTTTGAAACAGGTTAAAAGAATTTTGATTACAAATATTTAAATTTATTTACAAAATAAAAACAGAAAACGGGAACAAAATATTATTACTTTTTCAATGGACTTTATTTTTATACTGAAAATAAATTGAAATATTTATATTTCAAAATATTCTGCCAAACAAATGAGCAGATTTTTTTCTCAAAAAATAAAACATTAAATTATTAAATATTAAATAACTCTCTTCTAGGGTAAATATCATATTAATATATTATGTTTTCTTTTATTTCTAAATTCTTCTTTGTATTTTACAAATTTTCTTTGTATCTTTACAGTAAAATATAATTATAACGTAAAGTAATGCATAAATACGTTTCAAATATTTGTAAAAGTATCAGAATAACTTATTTTACTTTTTATAACCAACTTTTAACAAGTTTATATAAAATTTTAATAATATTTTTGGTAAAATAAAATTTTAACCAAAAAATTATTATTTTAAAAGATAATATTTTGATATCGAATTATTTCACGAAATAAAAGTTATGGTAATGAAAAATTCTTTTAGAATCATGCAATATATTTAATAAGTTGTATAAAACTAAAAATAATTATTTTCCATTTTTCTCAATAGTCATAATTTGAAAATCCAGTAATTCTTCGTATCTGATCAGACTGATAGGGTTTGTAATGAGATTCCTTCACCTAGATTCATTGTCAAATCCCTTACTTAAATTAATTACAATATTTTTAAAGGTGCAAGAAATTACTGGAGTCCGTATTGATATTCCAACTTTTTACCTGAAATCAGTTTGACTATGAACGTAGAGTCATTTCAAATAAGCATCTTATTGCAAATCCTCTAACGTGTTTGAGTAGGAAATTCTTTTAATTAAACGTTTGTATTTTCTTTAATGATATACCATCAAACTTCGTATTCGTTAAGTTGAAATTAATTCAAATTTGGAACATTTTTTAGAATAAATATTTTTTTCAAATTTATTTTTATGAAATATTAAATTTTTATTAAATATTTTTTGTTATGATTTAAGGAAAAAGTTTTAGTTTAGATTTAAGGACATACGTTGATATATTTTTATAAATCTTTTTTTATTCAAATGAAAATGTTAATTATTATGAAGTATTATAGACTAAATTGCAATACGAAATTCCTCTGTAACTTAAGGTTAACTCTATAAATGAAAATACTAACATTTTCGGTAAAACAATGTGTGCGAATCATGGGAAATTGCGACTTCCTACTTCGAAAAGGGTAACCGTGTGTAATTATGTGTAAATGTGTTAAACCGGAAATTCTTCGTTGTGATCAATGTGAAGGACTATTGTATTTAATCCGATTAAATCAAAAGCGAGTGATTCAATGAAATTCCAATCAAATTTTTGTTAAGTGAATAGTCCGGCAAGATGCGCAAGACAAAGGACTTTCTCGTCGAACGATTCTCATTCGATATCGAAAATGTTATATAACGTGATCCCAAATTTACAAAGTGAATAGGTATTAAGGTTTACAAAACGACTATAACAAGGTACTCAGATTATAGGTATTCGAGATGTTTAGATACAGATACATAGATACATTTAAATGAAATGAGACAGTCATTATCCAAAGTAATTGAATATATATATATATATATATATATATATATATATATATATATATATGCAAAATTAGCTTATCACAAAGAGGAAAACTGATTTCAGACTCAGAATCTTGAAATAACTATTCAATTCAGAGTATTGAACAGCGTGTATTTTTGTATCTAGCCACTGTATCTAGATATTGTAACTATTCCTACGAGACCAAATAAGTCCGAATAACGTACTGCTATCTCCGTTTGGTTGCATCGACAATATTTTTAGACAAATAATTTGATGGCGACCTAAATTATTATTGTTTGTAATACGATTCTTTTTTATTTCATAACGGGGGGGGGCGACTTTTGAACGAGCTAGTTTTTGCTGTTTAAATAATTTCAATTGATATTTACGAAACGTTGCCCCCGAGTCGGGGCATATACTTTTTTGGAGAAAAAAATCCAAAGGAAAGCATTCTTTTAGTTCCGTTGACCGGAAGTGATTTTTTTATTGTAATTAAATAATTTATCTCAGGTTACTAGAGCCTAACTGCATTTTGCATAGTTCAATTCAACGTCGAACGTTTCTTTTTTAGATTATTTATTGTCAGTATGTGGCAGGATCGACGATTTCTGGCGGGTATATTTCCCCATCGTGCCACTGACTCTAGAAATGAATCGACTCTCTCGCGATTGATATAATTTTGATACTATCATTACGTTTGTTCCAAGTAGGGCTGACGTCTCATTGTGCCAACGATGTTTTCTAACAAATAAATCTTTTCTTTGTACATATACGTATTAAGCAAACGAATTTTAACCCTGGAAATTGTAATAAAAGACATTTCTCAATCATGGCCCTGCGAGTCTTGGTTTGATTAAGGAGAAACGGACTGAATTTTTGTGATCTAACGCTACGATTATTTCTCAAAATTCAACATTTGAATGATTTTTACAAATATTATTGTAAAGTGAGTTAAACAACGAATAGAATGGCCAAAAGTATTTATATAAATATCTATTAGCAAAACTGCAAAAATGAATATTCAATTATTATTAAGATTCGAAATTTATTTATGCAAATGTTCGATTATTTTTATAACTTTGCTTATTTAATGAAATAATGATTCAAATATTCGAAAGTCCTACAAACCTAATTACTTTGGTACTTCATCAAAAAATTTAGTTAAGAAAAAAAAGTATACGTAGAAAGGTTATTTTTGCAAATTTAAACATTTTATCGTGTACCAGGAACTTTAAATTTGTATAACAAAAATTGAATGATCAAATCATTACTGCATAATAATTGTTATTATATTATATAAATATTAGCATTGTGTGTATAATGTAAACGTGTCTATGTTGCATAAATTACTATCGATCGTTGAGAAGTCTTGCAAATATTGTTAACTATCTCCCCATCTACCAAAGTTTTTAAAGGATCAAACAGTTTATTTTTACATTAAAGTAAACGTACCTTTGTCGATAAAATATCAGTCTTACATTCACATCGGTGATTGCAATATGAAATTTTGATTTAAAATTTTGATACGGAGATGGTTTTTAAATGATTGGAATTACTTAATGGTTACATTATTCAAATTATATCACATTTATGTCTAGTGTAAAATGTTTGTTAACTATAATTAAAAAAAGGATTCAGTAGCACTAGATAAATTCAAAGTTTCTTTGTCTGGGGATACTGTAATTCGTTTTGGCCATTCTTACAGCATACAACATTCAATTTATTTTAGAAATATTTGTTAGATTTTAGATAAGTTAGAGAAGTCGAAATGTTAATTTTCGAGAAATGTTTTTCGCCTATGTTCCTCTGATCTGTAAAACTAAAAACATTCTTCTTTTCGGGTTTCCTTAATCGTGCCAAAGGATCCGGCGCGAAAGCCGGTCCTCGAGTTGATAAATCGAGGCAACGTATAACATTATCAAAGTGTATCTCTCGTCGAGTGTTAGCCAGCTCATGCAATTACGCAGATATCTGCATTTGTATGCGATAGGTTAATAATAAATCTTCTCAACAAGAAGCACGTCTCAGTGGGTTTCATTCCGCGAACGATTTAATTTTGCAAATAAGTCGGCGATAAAACTTGCTTGATGTGGGTTAATCGGGCCGAACCCATTTCCGTTTAATCAGGCTAATGTTCCAATAATTCGGAGCTTCGACGGTTTAACGAATGATTGACCTCGCCTTTTTAATGCGTTCGCTTTTCGATACACCGCGCCGACAGCTCCGATGAAAAATCGTCAGCGCTAGAAAATTGAATTTGAAACGTGGTTCAAACTAGTTTCATATGTATACATATGTAGGAATAAATGTCTAAATGGTTTTGAAATTTAAAAATATTTGAAAAATTCTTTGTTGCTTTCGAAAATCGCCTATAAAACAGAATACAGAGAATTTTTAATATTATCAGAGTGTTTTTCAAAATTTAAAAATATTTTTAGATACATCTAATTATATACATAGAAAGAAAAATCTTACAAATTTAGTATAAATTTATTGTATGCCTTCTTGGTGCGATATTTTCGATATGAAAACGGCATAATCATACAT